>JAJPUD010011872.1:34561-52241 GCA_023553655.1 Myrmecobius fasciatus
AGTGGATAGAGCACCAGCCCTGAAGTCAGGAGGACCTGAGTTCAAATCTGGTCTCATAGACACTTAACATTCCCTAGCTGTATGACCCTGGGCAAGTCACTTAACCTCAATTTCCTCAGCAAAAAAAAAAAAATGTTTTATCCAGGAATCATTTTAATTCATTGAATATTTATTTAGCAACTAATTCTATAAATACTACCTTTATTATTCTATATATGGGATTCAACAAAAATAAAATATGGTATAGTCTTTATCTTCAAGAAGTTTGAATTCATATAGGAAGAGTAAATCTTCCAATTCCCTTCCTTCAAAAAAAATAGTATGTAAATTTGTTCATGGATAGAGTGCTAGACTTGGGAATCAGAAAGTCCTAAATTTAAGCCTTAGTTCAAGCATTTACTTTCTCACACACTGCTCCAACTATGCACTCTGGAAGAAGTCTATTTTTCTCAACCTTTTTTTTTAAATCCATAAAATAGTGATAATAATAACACCTACCTTCCAAGACTGTTGTGAGAATCAAATGATAATATATGTAAAGCATTTACAAGCCTTAAAGTAGTATTTAAGTGTTAGCTATTGTTTAATTTAAACTGTTGGCTTAACAGGATCCAGAGGTGAATATCCTAAATTCCACCATGTGATAGGTCTAGCATGGCAGAAGCTGAAAGGTCTGCTTCCCAACACACTGAAGCATATGCCCCAAGGGAATCTTTCATCTGTTCCATCTGGAGACAACATATGGTACACTAACAGGTTTATCTTTGTAATCTCTGTTTACAAACAAGGTGCATTTGTTCTCCACACAGTTTGTCTTTGCTGCCTACTCCCTGGGAATACAGTTTCAACTAGACTTTAGACTAAATATACCAGTGTTCTTATCAGTGTTTGCCCTTCCAAGATAATTCCTATCTACAAAGTCCCTAGTCAGATTTGTAATGCTACCAGAGGCAATGTTCTCTGAGTCCCATTAATGTTTGTGCTTTTATTCAATCCTCAAGTTTTACAGGAATAATATTCTTAGAAAATGTCCAAAAGTTAAAAAAAATAATAAATAAAAAAGGAATATTACTACATTGAACCTATGGAAAATAGAGTTTAGGTTCCTGAAACCAACAAAAATGATAATTTTTGCTAGAGAATACTAAAAATACACTTTTCTGCAGACAATTCTTTATAACAAAACATTAGTTCTGAGCATTTGCACTTTTCCTAACACAGTAACCATGAAAACAATCCATAAAATGCAGTACACAAAATAAAATTGGTAACCTGCAAAACATTTTTCTCTCTAGCAATTTCACGGAATTCCGTAACCTTTTGTGCTACACTATCAATAACACACACACATACACACACACACTGATTTCAGACAATATCCACTTTTTATAACACATGAAATTAACAGGACCATAAATACTATACAACAAATAAAATTCTTAAAACCAAAATATTTTTAAAGTTCTTTTTTTTATTAGAGCTTTTTGTTTTCAGAACATATGGATAATTTTTCTGACCCTTGCCAAACCTTGTGTTCCAAATTTAACCCCCTTCCCCCTCTCCTAGATGAACCAAAATATTTTTTACCCTGAATGTTACCTTCCACATATAAATGGTGATGTGAGGTTGTTTTTCCCTCATCATGCACATGAAAGATTATTTTAGTACTTTCTGGAGTAGATTCACAAATACTTTTATGAATACTTTTCTCCTTTTTGTGTATATAATGAATTGTCAATACATTAACACTAAATTCTTAACTAACAGCAACTATAAATGATCTGACACAAAATTTTTCTAACATCTTTATTTTCTTGTTAAGTTTCATCACTGGTGTTGCACACTTGAGCTTAAACTCCAGAGGACTTGCACTGTGCTTCAAGGGGCATAACTGCAACATAAAACTTGAGTTTTAAAGACAAACTTAAAACATTCAATGTATGCACATGGAGCTCTTTACTCTTCTATGGTGGGGTGAACTTGAACAGCAAACAGCCTAGTAGTATACCAGCATAATACTAGCACTGTAGGATAAACAGCCCTGAATGTGGGAGGTTGCCAGTGTGAAAGTAAAAATGTAATAATTAATAAAATAATGGGAGATCTACTGTATCTCTTGGTTGAATGCCTACCACATTACTGGTTGATGCCAATAGGAACAATGGGTACATAGAAGACTAAATTCATTATAATTTGACAAATTTAACTGAAAATAAGGAAAATTCCATGAGGAAAAAGATTAAGAGGCTGGCTACCTAGTATGGCAGCTGGATGACAGTGAATTTTGTGCTGAATCCAGAGTCAAGAAGACTTCAGTTCAAATGGACAAGTCATTTAAACTGTTTGCTTCATCTCTAAAATAGAGGTTACAATAGCATCTACTTCCGAGGGTTCTTGTAAAGATTAAATAAGTTAATATTTGTTTTTGTAAACCTTAGAACATCATACAAATACTAGCCATTATTAGTTATAACCAGAAGGGGAGACAAATTATAAAAGAATTCAAATTTCATCATTCCTGGAAGGGATGTAAGGATTTGCCCTCAAGCATCACCATTCCCTCTGACTTTCTTGTCCAAAATACACTCTCCTGGACATTTCTTTGCAAAAGGTGTTATTTTCCCTTATTGGAATGTAAACTTCTTGAGGGCATGATCAGTCTTGCTTGCTAATTAGGAAGTTCAGGATTTAACATAGTAAGCACATTATATGTCTTTTCACTCATCCTTCTATCCATCCATCCAAGAGAATTTGGGGAAGCAGAAGGGAATAGAAACCTTAGACTTGAATGATACTATTTCTCATTGGATTTAAGACAGCTTTATCATACCTGTTTTGCAACTTACATGAAGAGATGTTCTAAAGGGACTCTATTTTGTAGACAGAGCCAAGAACTGTGAAACAGGAAGAGACAATATATTTTTCTAACTTCTGGACACAGCTAACATTAGGAGGATGGTCTCTAAGGATAAGGGTACTCCCTATGAAGGCTATATTGCCCAAGGAGTGTTATATAATTTAAAAACTAAGAGGACTGGCAATTAGGAGATCCAAATTCTAACCCCAATTCTGGCAATAGCTAGGAAATTTGAAGTGTTAGTATTGACATTGTGAAATGAAATGAACAGATTTGTTAAATATAAGATCATTCACAGTTCTAAAATTTTCTGATGGAAGGTTATATATGATATGTTCCACAAAAGAAATACAAACTATTATGTTACATTAGAGAAAAAAAAAGGCCTTTTCACTGGGCAGTTCAGAGAAGACCTCAGGAAAGAGAGAAAAAGTGAGCTGGCCTTAAAAGATGGGTAGGGTTGGTATAAGTAGGAATGAGACAGAGGACATTTCAAATGAAGGTAATCCTTGTGTTATAAATTATTCTGGGGTCTGAGTCTACTTTGGAAACATTTTAACATCTCATGCTCATTGTTCTTACCCAGAAACTTTGGGAATTCCACTGTCTGACACTACCCAATGTGTGCACTGCAAGCACATAGTTCTGAGTTCAAAATAAGATTAAAAAGTTTATTTACAAACTGAAGAAAATAAGTAGAGCCTTGACTAGTTTGTGGAAAATATCAACATTCATTAGTAATTGAGTCTTCCTCAAAAACCTGTAAAGCCTCAGTTAGTTACATTTGTATATTGGAAGTATAATAGATACTATCCAAAAGATCCAAAAGATATATATAACACCTATTTTAGATAGCTTCAACTCTATTAAATGGCAATGGTGACTCTTTCAACAGGAGACAAGCCTCTCTTTCATCACAGATCCATTTCAATAGCGAGGAGATATTTCAGTGTCCTCTATGATGAGATGACAGCTGAAATTTAAGGGTAAATCAAGGTATTTCCACCCTGGAGCCTCTTTCTTCTTATACACCGATCCATGCACACCTTAAATAAAAGTTAAGCCTAAAGTAGGAATCACAGACTTTTCTTGTTCAATCTTCAAATGGGTATCCACCATTGACAACTGATTTGGGTCTGAATGAATTCAGAAGCAGATGTTCTCTTTCCCCAGCTACTTCTGCCATTGATAGCACTTCTAAAAACCTTGCCCAAACACCTCAATTTCTTCCCAGTAGGTAGAATTAACATGATGCTAACCAGCTGTGAGTAATTAAGGAGACAAAGGAATCAAAAATGACTGAGTCTTGAAGTCTGCTTGACTGGAGAGAAAGAATATAAACAGAAGTCATAAGAAGTTGCTGTGTTATTATGGAGAGGTGACTGATAAATTCAGTATTATCAAAACTTTGTCTTTGATTAGTTATAGCATTCTCACTTTCTGATACCTGCCTGAGGCTTCTTGGGCAACTGGTCACTTTTGAGACTTTCAGAATACCACTTTGGTATCTTCTGCTTCAGCATCCTACCTTTTTCTGAGTTACATATGCCCTTAATTCCTTTGATTGTTTCTGAGCAAACTTTAAATATAATGCTCATCTTCCAAATTTGTTCCATATTCAAAGCTAAGTGATCTTTTGGTTGGTTGTGATTCCCTAACTAGAAGTGTGACCTCAGAAAAGTCATTCCAGCTCTGGGTCATGATGTCTCTCATTGTAAAATTAGAAAGTTCCCATCTGTTTCCTCAGATACCTTATGATTCTAACAATCTATGATTGAGAGTTGCTGAATAAAGTATTTTGGTCTTTATTTTTTCATCACACACTCCAACCCAATCCTTCTGAGATGAGTTTGAGTTCCAATAGATTTGTAGCCTGGAGTCTGAAGAAAGCAGCTGGGAGATGGCATAGTAGAGTAAGTCCCAGTCTTGTAATCAACAGAACCTGAGTTCAAATCATGATTAAGATACTTTCCATCTATGTGATCAAGAAACTTAATCCTATTTGCCTCAATTTTTTTATCTGTCAAATGAGCTGGAGAAGGAAATGGCAATCTACTCCAGTGTCTTTTCCAAGAAAATCCTAAATGAGAGTCAGACATAACTGAAACAACTCAACAATAACAACAAAAAAGCAAGAGTTTTGGCATGGTTTCTAGCCCTGATGAAAGTCTAGCTAAGTTCCTGTTAGAAATAACATGAGAGGGAGGAAACAAGGCTCAGAGACCTCAGGATAGGTCACTGAATTCCCCTGCCCCCAATCTTTGGCTAGCCCCAAACCCCTTGACAAAAATACACTCCTGTGAAGTTTGTTCAGTCACCCTATTCCTTTGGAAGATAAATGGTTAGCGGGAGTACACATTGTTAGGCTTTTTTGTGTATGTTTATGTCCCAAAGAGTGACCTACTATGGTTGTCATATGATTTTCCCTTCCTAAAAGCCTGCTGCAGGTCTATTAGTTAAGAAGGGTCAATGACTCCATCTGCCTTATCTCCCCCTCTTGCTGTCTTGTGTTCCTGAGTGCCTGGTGCCTGTTACTTTTATCTTTATTTCTTCCTGATATTTGATGATTGGTTGTTGTCCTTTGTTCTAGAAAAGGACCAAAATGACATCATCACTTCAGAGTTGAGCCGAAGTGTGTCCAACTGTGGCTGATCAGACCAATATGAGCTCAGATCACTCTGCCACAGATCAGACATGAATAGTCCACATGAATACTTGGGGTAACTATTCTAATTTTGTGTATCTCATTTTGGGGGGGCTAAAAACATTTCTGTTTTGCTCATAGAACACAGCACCTTCTCTGATGAGGGCACACCATTCTGGGCAGGTTTATGATCTATTTCATGAACTCTTCATCTAATTTTTCCTTCAGTCCAAAGATTCTCTGATGTACTCCTCCATGAGAGGAGTGAGTTAACAGTCTAGCCTTATGGTCTAGTCAAGAGATAGGATATCAATACAAATAACCATGATACATAAGAAATGCATTAGAGAGGTATAAAATGCTATGTAAGATCCCAGAGGAAGGATTATTACTAATGGGGAAGATTGGGGGAAACTTTCTAGATGAGGAGACTGGGAAGTAGGATGGAGAATGCAAAAGGAATCAGGATGCTTTTTCCCACATCAAAAGTACATTTTGAAACTTTTTTTACTAAGGCAATTGGGGTTAAATAACTTGCCCAGGGTCACACAGCTAAGAAATGTTCATGTCTGAGTTCAGATCTGAACTCAGGTCCTTCTGACTTCAGGGCTGGAGCTCTATCCACTGTACCACCTGGACGCCTCTTTCAAAAGTGCATTTTAAAGGTAGAGATATAGAAACTGGAAAAATTATTTTCCCAGTACCCAGCAGCAAGTAAACAAAAGAACTTTGACTAAAATCCTTATCTCCCAAATCTAAATCTTTCCTCTACTACAGAAATAGTATTGGTTTGAGTGAAATGATTCTGTGAAAACTCCCCCACCCCTTTCTCCTCATTCCCTCCTACTTAGAATCACAAATCTAGAAATGGAAAACATGAAAAAGATCATCAATTGAGTGTAAATTCACTCATTTTATAAATGAGGTAGCAGGGGCTGAGGGAAGAGAAGTGATCAGTCACACAGCTAATAAGTATCTGAATATGAAAAACTTTATTTGATGCATTGATCAATCATGATTTCAGAGGACTAATAATGAATGCAACCCACCTTCTGCCAGAGAAATCATGGAATAAATATGC
Source organism: Myrmecobius fasciatus (assembly GCA_023553655.1). Lineage (NCBI taxonomy): Eukaryota > Metazoa > Chordata > Mammalia > Dasyuromorphia > Myrmecobiidae > Myrmecobius > Myrmecobius fasciatus. The sequence continues at coordinate 41,144 of JAJPUD010011872.1, forward strand.
AGAATTAGACATACTTTTTTTGAACATGGCTAACATAAGACTATACATATTTTTTGTAAGACTATACATAATTGTTAGAAGGAATTTATCTTCTATTTTCAGCTGGGGGCAGAGAGAAGGTAACTTTTTAATTGAAAAACTTTTTTTTAAAAAAAGATTCTGACCACTTAACTAAGGCTTCATAATATTTATCTGATATTTGCATGGTACATTTCTCATACAAGATGGGCCTTATTTCCTTTGGAAGGACAATGGTACTGGCCCTTTAAATATATAGTCAGACATTTCTACTGTTCTTTAATTGGGTGCCATTTATCTAACTAAAAAAAAAAAAGTTCACTCTTTTCACTGATGATGGGTATGAAATACAGGCCTACAAATAATTTGCTAAGAAAGGGAGTAGTTTCAATCTTAAAGATAAAAGCTTAGATAGACCCACCTTCCTAGATCAGTGGGATGCTTCCTGGAGCCTACCCTCCTGACTCCTTTCTTACTGATAAAGTATCCAGAGTTCACTAGGAAAGTTGCAAATTGTTGCTTTTAAAAAAGAAAGAAAAAAAATTAACTTTGGATGACTGGATATATCAATATCTTAATAAAGATACAAGTAGAGAAATTGTAAATGATGGTTGCTATGTAGAAATTAGGATTGCTGTTCTTTCTACAGATGACATGTCAGAGAGAAAAAGAAAAAAAAAGATGAAGGAAATTCTTTTCAAAGGATTTTCTTTGAAAGCTGAACCACAAAATTCTGTTCCATTTTGACCTGGGACATTTTTTTATTGATGGATTAAAAGCCAGATCCATGCAAGATCTTTTGAACATTGAGCAGCCTAAAACAATTTTACTGTCAGAGACACTGAACCAATTTCTGGAAGTGCCCATCTTAGAGGAAAATACCATAATATAAACACACTAAGTCTACTCTAGTTGTAAAAGTGTGAGTGAGAGACCATTGAACTAAGAGTCTGAAGGCTTGCATTTACAGGATCAAATGAAATAATATATGTAAAGTGCTTAGCTCAGGGCCTGGCACATAGTTGGCACTTAATAGATGCTTGCCCCCTTCCCTGAAGGCCTCACTATTTCCAGTATGACTTTAGGAAAGCCAAAGAATATTTCTGAACCTAAGGTGAAAATCACTTAACATGTCTGATGTCATATCTGTAAAAAAAGAATAATAATGCTCTTTCTAACTCATATAGTTTCTGAAAATCTAATAATAAAAACTTTGGAAAGAGAGAAACAGTTTGAAATGTAAATGCTTTTGTTAAGATCTTCACCCTAAAAGTGGGTTAATTTTTCTCCTATTCATTTGATCAAAAAAAAAAAAACTTTTTTTTAAACATAAGTAAAGGTAAAAATCCCAGTACATAAGGCTGACACTGAATATATGGAGAAGGCTTACTTTTAAATTTTTTTCAACAGTTAATGATCCAGGAAGAGCTAATGTGGAGAACTGAATAAAAGTATGGAATCAGAATAAGGAAGAATTGGATTTTAGTCCTTCCTATGTCCCATACTGGTTGTATGATCCTGAGCAAGTCACATAGCTTCTCAATGACCCAGATGACTCTAAAATATTATATTTCAGTGATGCTGAAGTAAAGGAAGTTTCTCACTGGGAGTTCCATATACCAATAAAATCATACTTTTTTGGGGGAAAAAGATCCAACACAATGAATACCTTTTCTGATCCCTATAGCAATAATTTATTAGATAAAAAATAAAGAGAATATATTACTGCGTGTGTGTGTGTGTGTTGTGTGTGTTTGGAATTTTTGTTTGTTTTTGTTTCATAGTGAGGATTTAGAAGAGGTAGGGATGGGTTAGGAAGAGGCAAGGAAAAAGTAGTTGTGAAAGAGGAGGAAGAAGAAGAGTACATTAGAAAGACAAGGAAGAGGAGAAGGGGGAAGAAGTCTAAAACTAATTGGATCAGTATTTTCTTCTTAAATGGGAGCTGACCTTCAACTCACAGACTCACAGAATGTCAGTAGAAGAAGCAACTTAGAAATTACATGACCCAAATTCTTCATTTTTAGAGAAGAAACTGACATCCAGAGATAGACAATGTCCCCAAAGTCACAGTCAAGATAGACCAAGTTGTTTCCCAACAAAAGGCTTTCCAAGGTCTTCATTCATGTGCCCAACAACTGAAGGAGGTAAGCAGGGTAAGATTTATTACTCTCATCATTTGAGGAAGACAAATTGCAGAATGGTCAGCAAACTCAGAAGATGGTTCCTAGAATTCCTGCCTTCTCTGAATAAAAAGAAGTCCATAAGGAAGGTAGCTTACTCTCTCTTTTTCTCTCTTTCTCTGTCTCTCTGACTCTGCCTGTCTCTCTCTATGTCTATATATAGGTATATATAAATATAGATATGTAATATTTATATCTATGTAGATATATATATCCCTCCCTCTGTCTCTGTCTCTATATATCTATATATATATATAAAATATAGATATAGATACATATATAATATTTATATTTATAGATATATAGAAATAGATATCCCTCCCTCTGTCTCTTTCTCTCTGTCTTTGTGTGTGTGTCCTTCTTTCTGTGTGTCCCTGTCTCTCTTTCTCTCTCTGTCTTTCTGTCTCTGTCTCTTTCTCTCCCTCCCTCAATTCTCTCTCTCTCTCCCTCTCTCCCTCTCTCTCTCTCTCTCTCTCTCTCTCTCTCTCTTTCTCTCTCTCTCTCTTTCTCTCTCTCTCTCTCTTTCTGTCTGTGTCTCTTCTCTCATATATCTTTGTCTCTCTCTTTCTGTCTCTATATCTCTATTTCTATGTGTCTCTGGGCTTGAAAGCAATGTTGCTTTAGTCATTCTCAATTTTGTCCAATTCTCTGGAATCTCATTTTGGTTTTCTTGGCAAAGCTACTGGAGTGGTTTGCCATATACCTCTCCAGCTCATTTTACAAGTGAGGAACAAACAGGGTTAAATGAGATAGATAAGGTTAAGTGACTTACACACAAGTAGTAAATGGCTGAGACCGAATTTAAACTAAAGCTTTCCTGATTCCAGGCCTGGTGCTCTATCCATTGTGCCAACCAGTCACCCCTTTGAAAGCAATACTTTGATAGAAATAGGCTTTTTCTTTAGGTAAAAATCTAATTGAGATATTTAAACATGTACTTCCTACCTTATTCTCCTTCCACACTTTCATATGTATTTAGCAAAGTAACTGGGCCTTCCACAGGCCTCAGGAAACCTTTTGGTTTAAATATATTTTCCCATTACACTCAGAACAGCACTGAACTCATTCATGACACGAATCCAATTTTCACAATAATTAATAGATTCTTTTTTTTTGAAATAGTATCCAGGTTGTTTCCTTAATTCACCTGGGCTTGAAAATTAAAAGCATTTTGTATTCCTTTGGTTCAAAATGACTATCTTTCTAGCAGAGGCAAAATGAGAGTACAGTGGTTTGTTCAGGTACATTTGGCAAGTATTCTATCAACCAAGCAATCAATTGACAAGCATCCTTCGTTGGATCTTGCTCACTCTTCATGATCCCATTTGGAGTTTTCTTGGCAAAGATATTGGAATGATTTGCCATTTCTCCAACTCTTTCTCCAATTTAAACATATTCAATGCCAATTTAAAATTTTAAAGTTTTACAGATGAGAAAACTGAGATAAACAAGTTGAAGTGACTTGCCCAGGGTCACACAGCTAATAAATGTCTGAGGCCAGATTTAAATTCAGGTCTGCCTGAGCCTGGCAGGTTCTATCCATCATACCATTTAGCTTATTGTAGAAGCTAAGGATATAAAATCAGAAGTGAAAGCTCCTGCCATTCAAGAGCTTTCAATCTTTTGGGTAAAACATGAAGGAAGTTATCTCAGCATGAGAGTTGAAGAAGCTACCATTTTCATTCAATTCAATAAGTCTTTATAAAGTGCCTCTTATTTGCTAGCAATGTGTTAAGCATTCAGGCTTCTTCCTTTAAATGTTTTATACTTTATTTTTATGTATATAAATATATGTAAATTAAATGTGAACTTACTTCAAGGAGAGTATCAACAATTAGGGTCCCAGGAGCAATGAGTCTTAGCAGAAGATAGCAATTGACATAAGTTCCCTTTTTTTTTTTTTCTGAGGCAATTGGGGTTAAGTGACTTGCCCAGGGTCACATAGTTAGGAAGTGTTAAGTGTCTGAGACCAGATTTGAACTCAGGTTCTCCTGACTTCAGGGCTGGTGCTCTATCCACTGTACCACCTAGCTGGCCCTGCATAAGATCTAAAAAGAGTTCATTCTGGATCAGGCTTATTTCTGACTTTTCACTGGACCTGACTTACTTACACTAGGTACCTTCTCATTCCTTCTCTTGCCCTACTCAAACCCCACATGTTAATGATATTATCCTATCACTCCTAAATTCCCAAAACTTAGTGTGGTGTCTGGCACATAATGGTAGGTAATTAATAAACATTTATTGGTTGATTCATTGATTGGTTTCCTGACAAGTCAGCAGTTTCTCCTTATTGCTACTTCAATGAGATACATGGTAAAGGGAAGGGCTGCTCTGTGTGAGGGGGGAAAAAAAAGTCTAGATAATTTGTGTCCTAATTGGATTTTTCTTTTGGCTAAAGTGTTCAGAAGAATGCCAATTTTACCTTTGGGAAAATATACACAGTCCAGTAGAGGGAGAAAGCAACATAGTCGTTTCGCTTATGTTCAAATTCTAACTGTTATTTACTATCTGTGTGGCCTTAAGCCTATTCTAATGGTTCTTAATAGCCAGTTTTGTCATTTGTAAAACAAAGGGATTGAATTAGTTGGTATCTAAGGTGTCCTCTCTAAATCCATTTTGTCATTGATATCTATTTCACATATTCTTTCTACTCCCTTTCCCATCAAGTAATTTTTTTTTACTACATAACAAATTGAAAAATAATTAACCCATATATCCCCCACATCTGATATTAAATGCGCTATTCAAAACCCATATCCTCTACTTCAGCAAAGAAGGAGAAGGAGCCAGGGCAGCTCTAGATACTTGATCCCATGATGCCTTCTATGCTGTACAGAAGCCTGCAAATAACTAGTACTGACAAAGTGCTTTACAGATATTATCTCATTTGATCTTGATGACATCCCTGTGATCCTGGGCTTACTTTAATAGGGGTGCATAGCTACTATGTGTCTTAAGCTTTATTTAAATTCAAAATCTGAATTAAACTCCTGATTCTAAATGTAAGGTTCTTTCCACTTCATAAGGTAGCTGCCTCAGAATTAATATTCTGTTCAAATTAGTTGCTGATTTTTTAGGAGTATCATATAAGGAAATTATCTCTACTTAGAAGAGGGGTTCTGCATCTTAACTTTATTTATTTATTTATTTTTGTGATATGGACTCCATTGACAATCTGGTGAGATTTATGGACCACTTATATTATTGTTTTAAAATACAAAAGCAAAATAGAATAAATAGGATTATAAAGGATTATTTTCACATAATATAGTTATCAATTTTAAAAAATTAGTTCACAGTCCTCAGTTTAAAGAGTCCCTGATAGAGACTGAGAAAATGAAACTATAGGGACTCTAAGTCTCTTTTTTTTTTTGGGGGGGGGAGGTTCTTAGGGAAAATTAGAGCCCATTATACTTCAGACCTGGAAAGAACCATGGAGAGCATCTAAGATTCATCTCCTCTCCTTGGGCTGGAGAACTTTGATTGACTTATCTAAGGCCACACAAGAATAGAGTTGAAATTATAATACTCATCTCCAGAGACAGAAAGACAGAGATAGAGATGGAGAGAGGGGGGAGAGAGAAAAGGAGGGGAGAGAGAGAGACAGAGAGACAAAGACAGAGACAGAGAGAGACAGAGATAGAGAGACAGAGAGAGACAGAGACCAAGACAGAGAGACAGAGAGAAAGAGAGAGAGAGAGAGAGAGAATGAAAATGAATGGATCCACCAATACTTTAATGATACCCTATCAAAAACCAGTGTTCTGTGTTTGAAAATACTTCCCATACTTCATTGCTGATGGTACTATGCAGTTCTATAGATCTATCTGTAACCTGTACCAACAACCTTTCACATTTTCTTTCTGAGGGACTTATGGGGAAGGAGGAGTGGAATGAAGGCTGAAAAGCTAGGGAAGAATAGGGGACAGTGTTACACAAATAAACAGAACAACACTGGCAGCCTTTAAGCTAAGCACTACCATGAGTGAAAGTAATTAGAGTCCTTTTGCAAAGATTGTTAAGAAATGTGTAAACAGCAGTATAAACAACACTAGGTCAGGTCAGGGAATGAGGCTGGCAACTGGTGAGGCCCTGAGCAGAGCCTGCCAAAGTGTGAAATTCCCAACAGGGAGAGGACATTTGGAAAAACAACTCCATCAAGTTTTATCAACACAAATAATTTCCTAAGTAGTATATTTTATTTAGAGTATGTGTGGCCTAAATATAACAAGGGAAGCTTTTATCAATCTTCATTTTTATCACTTCCAGATATCTCCATTTCTGAATTACTGGCAGAGTTTACAATGTATCCATTTTTCTGGACTTTCCTGTCTAAACACACCACAGGGGATGCTTTGGTGTGGTAGGCGGTCATTACCCCCACACACGCTTCCTGATGGCAGTGATTATTCAGGGGAATGGGTGGCTCGTTCCCCACACATGCTGCATTGTAAACAAACCTGAGCCTTGCCAAGCCTAGTTTTAATCTTGGGAGATGGCTGATTCATTAATGATTACAACAGCCAGAAAGCATTGGGAGATAGGCTGTTTGTCACACTTTCAAGAGGGGACACGGGGATTCCTTCTTGGGGATTCCAGCTTTGACTTGACTCCTATCTCCTCAGTAGAAGGACATCTATAAGAACTCACTTCCAGATTTGTCTGTCTGAATACAATAAAAATCACTTCACCATAGATCCGATATAAAAGGGAAGGTAATGAATCAAGGTTCAAGCCCCCATCCCATCACAAACTGGCTGTAAAACCTCATGCTCCCTAGGACACTATCTCAGTGTCTTCCTCTCCAAGACTATATGACCAAATAAATGTCTGCTTGCATTTGGAGAGGAAATTTCTTCATTAGGAGTGCCTAATAACAAGGAAAGCATAGGTCCATCCATTCTCCACCACCCACTCCCTGAAAATTATAAAAGAAGGCAATCCAATATTTTCCAGCAGCTATTTCAGGCAATATATCTAATCAATGTTGGCTGAATGTGGTTGTTGTGAAGGGAGGATTTAAGTATATGTATTAAGTATATAAATATATAAATATATATATATATATATACTATCACACATAAATGTGTGCATTATATAGCTATCTATATCTCTAAGTATTATATAAAGTGTAGTTAATTATATATAATTTTTACTTTGTCACACATGTATTATGTATTGTGATATGTATATATGTTTAGATGCAATGTGTGCATGTATACTTGCATCATATATGCATTTACATATATGATCATTTTAAAAAGAAATGTGAGATGCTCAAAGTTAGAGAGTCCATATGTTCATAGTTCATGAGTCAAATGTTCATAGAGACTATATGTGTCCAACTTGTGGCAGAGTATTCTGAGCTCATATTGATCTGATCAGCCACAGTCAGGCACAAGGTAACTTGACTAACACATTGATGTCATTTTGGTCCTCTCCAAGAAAAGACAACAACCAACTATATATAATCACTTAGATCTTGACTTAATTTAGATGCATATACCCACATATATACTTATGGCTGTTATATACAAGTGTATAATTAATTATATATAATTTCAAGCACAAACCCCCGATTTGGCATATATGTATATATTGTATGTTCATGTATGCATACATATTTATGTGATGTGTATATATGCATAAGCATTTGCATATGTATATATGTGTGTGTGCTTCTGTATATAATAATTTAGGTCCTGATCTAATCTGGGCACAAAGATTGTGTGTGTATGTGTATATACGTACATATACACATACAATTTACCCAGTGTCAGTCACAAGGTCAGAAAGTAGCAGTCACTAATTCATCTCCCAGATGACCTCTAAGGACCTTGTCAGTTCTAAATTTTAATTCTATATTCAAAAACAATCCTTTCCAATTTGTTTATTAGAGAGATTTAAATTAGGAGTATCTAAGCATGAAGCTAGGAAGGTCTAGGTTCAGATCCTGCCTCAGATATTTATTAGCTTCATAATCAGAGGCAAATGGTTTAACTGCATTAAATCATGAGCAATGCTTTATCATATATCTTCTAAATTATAGATGGGTTTCTGTGGCTGAAGTTCCCATACCAAGGAAACTTACTATATCCCAAAAAATCAGTATTCTTTTTCTAGCTTTAACCTTGCTTCTAGTCTTGGATAATCAAGGATTATTATCCTCAAAGTCCTGATCCTCATTCTCATCTCTGAGAAATTTATGACAAATTGATAATGCAGTGATCCTATTGATAGAATCAACTGCCATGACTATAACTGGGTCGATTGCCAAATAGATTCAATAAGGAATGCTTACTCATCTCTACCTAGGACCTAGTGAAATTGACACTGAAATTGATCACCAGTTTGGGACTGTACATAATTATTGGCTGATCAATTGAGTCAATTATCTGGATAATTTCAAGCAGAAAACCCCACTTTTGCCTCAATTATTTGAGTATTTTAGGATAAAGTGGAATGTTAAAGCTCGAAATTACTCCAATTTTCCTTTTTTTTTTATCCTAGACAGAATTGTGGAACCTCTCCAAGTATTCATCTAGCAGCCTAAAAATGACTGAGTTTAAACTACTCCAAGCCTCCATCTTTCCTAACTGTATGGTTAGATTAGCTTAATGGACAGCAGAGAAGCATGATTTTCACAAGTTATTACCCAAACTGTATTATAACCAGGCTGGAGGCAACTATTGCCTCTCCTTAAAGTCATCCCTGTTGATGACTGGTCTTCCCTCTGGGCAAGATAAAATGCTAAGTTATACATTTTCACAAGAGAATTTATAATACATCTTCTGTTAAGCTAAGTTCTTAAAGCCCACAGATATAGCTAGGGCATCTATGAACTATAATCCCTTTTTAGAGATAACGATGATGAACTCGAGGCTGCTTGGAGAGAAAGAAGGATTTAGTGTTAGAAAAAAAAATCAGTTTTAAAGCTTGCCTCAGATAACTTCCTAGCTGCATATCCCTGAGTCACTTAACCTGTCTAGACATCTATTTACTCATCTGTAAAATGAAAACAATTGACTTGATGACTTCGGTCCCTTCTAAATCCTTGCTCCTATTCAGGCACATATACCTGGCATTTCTTGAGAGTGTATTGAATGAATGAATCCTGAACCTGTCAAAGCTCCCTTTCCACAACCATTATTTCAGAAAAGTTTTCTAATGCACATACTTTTTAGCTGACCATTTTCCAGTTTCTAACACTGTATAATCATCACAGGATCATAGAATTAAAAGTAAAAAAGGATATTTAATACAGCTCTCTTCCCCCTCATTTTATAGGTTTGTTCTAGCTCTAAGAGCATCATTTTAGAATCTATCATTTCCATCAGGGAAATTAGGTGAAAGCAAGTAATTATTGGAGGTTGAGTTCAAATCCAGGCCTTCCTGACTCCAAGTTTAGCACTCATTTGTCATATTGCCTCTTATAGTGAGATGATAAACTGAGGATGTGTGTGCCTCATCTCATTGTGCTTCATTTTACTAAGCTTTACAGATATTGTATTTTCTTTTTTTTTACAAATTGATAAACTTGCATTGAGCATGTTTATCACTGCCATTTTTTCTAGTGGTGTGTGTTCACATCATGTCTCTGTCTCACATTTTGGTAATTTTTGCAATATTTCAAACATTATTATTATTATATCTGTTATGATGATTTGTGATCAATTTGATGTTACTGCTATAAATATTTTGGGGCACCATGAACTGTGCCCATAGAAGACAGCAAACTTGATTGATAAATGGTTTGTATATTCTAAATACTACACTGATTGACTGTTCCCCTATCTTGCCCCCTCTCCTTGGACCTTCCTATTCCCTGAAACACAATGTTAAAATTAAAACAATTAATAACCCTACAGTGACTTTTAAATGTTCAAAAGAAATTAAGAGTGACCAGATGCAGCAAACTTTATTTTTTTTTACTTTAAAAAATTGCCATAGAGGTCCTCCCTTCTTCCTCCCAAACTTCAGCAACCATCTCCCTGATCAGTCAATAACTATCAACATTGAGGAAAGACTCTACACCAGCACATAAAGGTTCAGATGATAGCATTTTTTTAGCAATAAAATATTTTTAATTAAGCTATGTACATTTTTAGTCATAATATTATTGCATACTTAGAAGACTACAGTATAGTGCAAATGCATTTTTAGATGACCTGGGAAATCAAAAAAATTGCGTGACTCACTTTATTATGATATTAGCTTTATTGCAGTGATCTGTGATCAAACTTGCAGTATTTTTCTAAGGTATGCCTGAATTCCCATATAGCATCTAGCACAGCATCAGGCATGGAGTAGATTGATTCTCTCTCTCTCTCTCTCTCTCTCTCTCTCTCTCTCTCTCTCTCTCTTTCTCTGTCATTTAAAACTAAATGCAAAGAGTAAACAAAATAGAAAAGGAAAACAAAACAAAATAAAACATTGTCATGTTCCCAGCAAACATCATGAAGAAGTCAAAATGTGTAACAACAAATTTTCACTTCAAGAAAACATATATAGTAATAGAAAAGATTATACATTCATGACTGTCCATCTTTTTTTTTTTTGCTTCTTTATACGTTATTCTTTTGTTTTCTACTCGGCACTTTTTACTTCATTCAGGTTCTCTCTTTTTTTGATAGATTGATCAACAGGGATTGATATTCAAGATTTAGGCTTCAAATTTCAACTCAAGCTCTACCTTCTAAATGAATACTTTACTAAATTCCTCAATCACCATTTATTAGCTGCTATTCATTGTGTGTATGGGAGGGGAGTGTGTTGAGAGAGGAGTTGTAAGGGGAAGGTATTTATATTATGGATAATAATAGGTAATACATAGATAGAAAAAAGATAGACAGATAGATAGATAGATAGATAGATAGATAGATAGATAGATAGATAGA
>JAJPUD010011873.1:5238-40673 GCA_023553655.1 Myrmecobius fasciatus
AAAACCCCAGCCTCCGTGACTCCTCTTCACTTGTACCCATTCATAATAGCTACTTAAAAGATGTTCACATCAATCTCCCTTCCCTTATTCCTGCATCCTTACTCACCTCTGAGATAGGCCATCCACAGGGCAGAATTCCATTCTGATTCAACAAGAGATTATAAAGCTCCTACTGTATCCTAGTGACATAAGTTTTTAGATGGTCAGGTATGGCTGAGGGTGATCCAGGTTGGGGTGGAGGGGGCAGAGAGAAAGAAAGAAAGGGGGGGAAGAAAAGAGAAAGAGAGAGAATGAGAATATAAATATACAAGCTTTCCTCCAAGGTTGCCCTGCTAAGAAAGCTCAAACTATACCCACTGTAATGGCAGCTAATTACATCCAATTCTGTTTTGTTTTCTGACCATCTTCACTGTGTGGCTTTTTGCCCCCGATCACTACAAGGAAGAAAGGGAGATATTTTGGACTTCTTGTGGTCATTTAAGTTATTTCTGTGGTGAGATGGGGTGGGAGCAGGTTAGGAGAGAGAGCAGTTAGGTGAATCAGAATTAGTTGCTTACATGTAACTTGTTTTCAGAGGCCTCCTTTCCCAGGTATATGACTGGAGGATCTGTCTTTAGCTGATCTTCAGCTTTGGTGCTGAAAGAAACCAGAACCTGTCAAGGCACTGCTGGGGGTGCAGGTTGTTCAGCACTCTCTATCAGGCAGGGTCATCTTGGAGCAGGAGCATCTTTTGCCTCCAGCTTTTGTTTCCACCACAGACTTTTGCAATTTTATTTTAAAGCATTCAGTATTGCTTTCCAACCAGGTCTTTCAGGTCCTCTGATATATTGTCTAAAATGGTTTCAGCGTCCATTGTGCATTAATTTTAAGAACAGTTTTGTATGTTTTTATGATTGTTCAGTATTTTGTGAATTGTTAAAAAATATCTTTGAAGGTTACCCTGATACCTATCATTACTATCAGACTACATTCTTGGGTTGGCAGGTTCTAATTCTGCAGTGAAATGGATAATAGAAAAGGGAAAATCCTTGACTTAATTCAGTGTCAGAATTCACTATTCAATTCCTAAGACATCCCCTGTCTGGCTTTTGTTGGAGATACATATCACTTAACCCGTGGTGCTGCTTTCTTTTGGGGATTTTGCCCTCAAAACTGGAAGTTGCTTAAAATGCTTAGTCACCTTCTCAGGAAATATATTTTGTAGTGTGGGAATGGGATCTTAATCAAGTGCAAGATAGATGGGCAGCTGCTGGATAATAAACATGTTTCCTTTTAAAGGGCCATAGAATACTATGCCTTTTAAGGGGTTGCTGGCAAGACCAAAGTTCTGGTCCTTTGTGATATTAATCAGCCTTTTCATAGCTAACCTGGAAGGAGCTAAATTGTGCTTTCTGCCCACTATTAGTGCAGTTTCTTCCTTGAATTTCTCCAGCCTTTAGGACAGTGACAGGGGAGTTTATTTTCATTCTCTCTAAAAGCTTTGACTATCACTTGTGCATTCCCAGCACTATTGGGAAAGACAAACTGAGAAACTCATTTTCCCCTTGAACCCAGGCAGGCCATATATAAGAAATCATTTGGTTTTCTAAAGAATCACTTTTTTAAAATTAGGACTTGGGTTTTTAGGGCATACTTGGATTGAGTTTCTTACAGATATGATAAAGTTAAGCCTTTTGCACTGTATTTGATACTATATTTGTATCTCTCTGGATTTAGGGAATAGATGTGATAAAAGCCATTGGCATATGGTACTCTAAAGCAACATGCTGAAACAATATAATTGTTAAGAGATTTTTCATTGTATCCTTCTGTCAGGTCCTATGACAAATTAAATGTAAAAAAAAAAAGCTACTGGGGAATATACATATAAATACATATATATGTATATTTTATAAATATATATATGTATATATAAATCTCAAAGATAAAGAGTCTTTAGTTCAACTAAAAGAGGCTTCAGATTGTCTTTAAATGCATTTTTACTTTGTGCTGTACCACTAACTGTAGCATTCAAGTTTACAAAGTACATATGCACAAACTGCTCACAGACTTTATAAGACTGTTGTCTGATTTTTCCTCCCTGGTGATTTGTTAGGGATAATTTAAAATCAAATGTGTCTTTCATATGCAGGTCAAAAGATATAGCATACTTCTTAAGTACCAGCTCTTTTGAGTGTTTCCAGTTCTATTGTATCTTTAGTATTATCTTAAGCACCCAAGCTTTTTTTTTTTGCCCCTTGCAAAGTTGAAGGACTGAGTTCAAGAGAAATCAGTCTAAGAATTGGAAGGAGCTGTGAAGACTATGTAGTCCATTCTCCTAATTCTTTGAAGAGAGACCCACAGTAGTGATAGAACGCAGCCAAGATCACAGGGAGTAATTAGTGGGAAAGTTGAGAGTAGCTTCCAAGTCTGTTTAAAAGCAGGCGTTCTTTCCAAGAAAACTACTATTCTGATATAACTTAAAAAATTAAAATTCCTTGTATTTTTAATATATTCTATTTTTCCACAACTACATGTTAAATTTTTTTTTAATATTTGGGTCTTTTTAAAAAAAGTTTTCCATTCCAAATTCTATTCTATCAATCCCTCAAGTGATCTCCCAACTCCTCTTGCCAACCTAATCCATTCTCTCTCATTTTCTCCAATCTGTATACAAGCCAAATCTGTTTATAACATATGGCAAAATGTCTCACATTCTTTGGTGTGACTCAAATTTTGTTGTATCACAACTGTTGGCTTATGTTTGAGAATCCTTTTTTTTTTTATATAGAGATTTGGGCTGTGATGGTATTTTTTATTACATGATTGGGCCTCTGTCCATTCGTATGTTCTCTCACAAAAGGGAAGAGTACTCATTTCTATCTCCCCACAATTTCTGTGTCTATTTCCACATCATTTTTGTCTTAGTGTACAAATTGATATCATACACATCTACCTTACAGCTACGGACTAAATGAATTTCTTAGCCACTTGGGACTGGATAAAAGGGTCCCTCTTGACACACAGTACTTAGTTGTAGCCCAGGGAGAATAGAGGATAAGTTTCCTTAATAGAAAGAATCTGCTTGTGTTTAAACATCCGTGCCCATTAGTGTGCTTGTATTCCTTTCTGTGATTTTAATATTTATGTGAAAGAGCACAAATCTGTATGTATATGTGATGTAGGTGAGAATCTGTGTGTATGGGTAAGAATGCATGGATCAATATTTGTATCCCCATTTATGTGTTTATGTACCATCTCTTGGTGGTTCTCCTACTAGATTTTGAAAGATACTTGCAAGCCATTCGATGATTTTGTTTTCAAAATAATGCTTCCCTACCATCCTACTACTAATTTCTTCCCACTCTTCCATTTCCATTTTCTAATATTTGAAGCCGTCACAATGATTTCTCCCAATAATAACAAAGTGGGATAGGAATCCACTCCCTTAGGACAAACTTGGAGCCAATAAAATTAGCTGCATATAGAACATTTCTATATTTTAAGACACTAACAAATTTATATTAGTGAAAAATTATGAGACCAAATCCCATTGTAACAGTTACTGTTATTGTATAACATTCATTACATTGGAGCCTTCTAGGAATACTGCCTATCCTCCCATGAAACATGAGCCCTAAATTATTTACTATTGGAAGTACCAGGGAAATGTCACACTTTGTAACTTATAACAGAGTCCTGCATGAAAATTACAAAGGTGGTCCATAGTTCCAACAATTTGAACTTTACAGGGCTTGAAAAGAGGCAAGCATTAACCTCAAAGTTCCAGCTTATTGCTTGAAACTAGTGTCAAAGGTTTGGTTTGGTCATGATGATCTGAAGGCGGGAGGAGCTACAGATCTGAGTCCCCCCCCTCCTTGAAAGACTTTCTAAATGATCTTTTTTTCTAAATGCTCTTGACCCACAATGAATTTGGGGCTATGCTCTCACGCCTGACAGCAATGCTTTCCTATCACGTCCTTCCTCTTGGATGGGAAGACCATCTCTCTAGGCTCTGGTGCCTTTCTGCATCCCAGGCTACTTCTGGGCCCAGCTCTGTTGGTATTCTCCCCATGTCCTGGAGGTGGAGAAATAATTACAGGGAATTGAACTGACCTGACTGATGCCTTATGCATCACCTGTAGACCATACTGTTGATGTGAATAGGTATCGGGAGGTGGAAGGGACTTTAGGGATTATGTTCAATCCCTTTTCATTTTATAGTTAAGGAAATTGGGGCATAGAAAGGTCATTTCCTCCCTAGCACCCCATAACTAGTCATTTCTGATGTGGGATTTGAATTCAGATCTTCCTGGCTTCAAGTCCCATAGTCTATCAACTTAAATCATGCTACCTCTTATTTCTTCTGAGTAGTTCAAAGGTATTAACTCATATTTAGAGAACAAAGAAGAAGTCAGAATGAAAGATTTGGAATTCTTGGAAATCACTTTTCTCTTACCCATTTTGTCAAAGGATCACTTTGAGGTTATCCTGTTTCCTTTCCCCTTCTTCCCATTGCCGAATCACTGGTTTGATCAAATCAGAAAATGGGGCCAAACTCAAATCTGTGAGCTCTGCTATTCTGTGGCAGGGGTGCTGTAGTTTATTGTTGTTTGTGTGTATGTTTATTATTATTATTTTAATGAGGGAGGAGTTTAAAACTACTGGAAAAATGGGATTTGTGGAATGTGCAGACTTTTTTTCTCTTGTTAACTTTCTTCCTATCACCATATCCCATCCCAAATCCCAATCTTTTGAACTTGTGTTCATTTGCCTACCAGGTAAATCCTTTTGATAGGGTCAAGTTTTAAGACCTCCCAGTTTTCTAAACCCCCCCCAATTTGGGGTACTTGCGTTAACTGGCTCTCACAGAATTGCTTGGTAAGTGAATGAATTAATTATAATTAAGAATCTGAGATTGGACTAAAATTACCTTTGTAAAGAATTCAAGGAACTTTACTCATTATGTTCCATTCTTTAGTCCATTCTTTTGCCAAGCAGCCCTTAGAAGAACAAGAAGCTTTTATCTTGAGTACTGGAGGAGAAATGAGAGCAGCCTCCAAAGTTTTCCCTTCAGAGGGCCTTTCTGCCTTCTGGAGAAATGTCTGTGTGAAAAAGAAATGAATGTATAACCATCTCTGGTCTTGTGTGTATGGATGTGTGTTTTATTTCTGCATTCTTATAATTGATCGGGCTCTGTTAAAAATAACACTCAGCCTATCAAAGCTTCCCTCCTAAGGTGGGGGTGGAAGGGCTGTGTGTGGCTCAGGGAATTGATAATGGGGGCTCAGGACATTTCCCCCATGGGTGGCTCATTTTAGTTGAGTGAAAACTGGCCCAGAATCCCAGCTGTTCCAGTAATCACTCCAGGAACCCATATGAAAAAGACATGGTGACCCCATTTCAATTCTAGCAGTTTTTAGTCAGAAAATAATGAGCTTTGAACATGCATCCTTGCTGGTCCCCTATGTGAA
Organism: Myrmecobius fasciatus; assembly: GCA_023553655.1. NCBI lineage: Eukaryota > Metazoa > Chordata > Mammalia > Dasyuromorphia > Myrmecobiidae > Myrmecobius > Myrmecobius fasciatus. Next base: position 10,692 of record JAJPUD010011873.1, read on the forward strand.
AATCTGAAATGGAAAGATGCTAATCCAATACTTATCTCACGGATGTAGTCATCGCCATCACCCCCAGTCATGACCACCCATTCCATGGGACTCAGATACTGGGGGATCCTCTCCACAGACCTCTCAGCATCTTGGGGGTCCCAGTGTAGAGCACTTAGGCTGGGCTCAATAGGTTGGCTATTGGCGATGAAATCTTGCTGTGGCAACCCATAGGGTCTAAGACCATTCTTTGTCAAGGAGTTTGGAAGGTGGGATGGGGGACAAGAAAGAGTTTATTCAATTTATAAAATGATCCACTGTGTATGCTTAAAATGAAATGTCCACTAGTGCATTTGAAGTAAAATTCATTTTTGCTCAATTTTTTGTGTGCACACCTTATGGGTGAGAGAAGCACAATTATATTTGGAGTTGGTGTTTGTTGTTCTGGAAGAGAACGGGATATTGGAGAGGTGATACCATGACGTGCAAGTAAATTGGACTTAAGTGAGGGTGGGCTGTGCAAAGTCATCTGCCTCGTGGCTGTGATCAGTGTCCCTCCCACACATATGTTCCTTACCTTTGGAATAGAGAGGAGGGAGAATGCAAAAGAAATAGATGATTTTCAGTTTGTAATGAAGAGCAACTACATTGCACTTGGTCTCTTGATAGCTGTCTACACCCAGGAGCCAGAATGAGCTTGGTTGTAGCTGACTAGAGCCAGGGTTCAATGGGCAGAAAGAAGGCTGAATCCTAGAATCCAGCACCAGCAAAAATAACTACTAACCAAAGGTTCCGCAAGCCTTTGTGCAAAGACAGCTTTGATCCAGCGCTTCCTAGGGAATGAATTTTACACCCGCTGCACCTTCCACCCATTGGGTCATTGGGTATGACAAAGCCTGATTGTGCGTTTTTCCTACACAAACTATGTGGAGTTGAGTTTATTTGTTTTCAACGTGTACACAAATGAATCAATGCTAACCAGCATCTATCTGCACATGTAACTTTAATTGCAATCTTAAAAAATTTTATTAAATTAAATTTTTCTAGTTGTGAAGTTGGTAGCAAAATGTTAGTGTCTGTGATGAATACAAGGTCTAGCATCCTGAGATTGTTTCAGTTTGGGTCCACAAGTCCTAGTTTGTTTGTTTGTTTGTTTTCCTACCTTCCGCTCCTCTCCCAATAAACTAAAACATTTTACACTTTGCATATTTTGTACTGTAAATCTTGGAAAATAAACAAATCCTAAATATGTTAGTGTCACTGTTTTTTGGTGCTATGTTAATTTTGTTCTGAGAAGTAGTTGATTTTCAAGGAACATGGGATCTTAGCTTAATTTTATTTTATTTTAAATATGAATTAATAAATTATGATCCATTTGTTAAAGGTAAGAGCAAAAGTTCCTTGAGATAGAGTGGCAGGGGACCTGCCATCAAACTCAAACCCCATTTTAGAGATGAGTTGAATAGACTTGTTCAAATTTACATAAATAGTAAGTGATGAGGTTGGGATTTCAAATTGCGTCCGCCAATTCTAGATCCAGCCCTTTCCACTGTACTCCACTGCAAAATGTAGGTTAAAAAAAAATCAAGACTATTGGAATAATAGAATCTGGCTTGAACATGTAGAATAGAAAACTTAAACTCCATGTGATGTTAACTTTTGCTGTAAAGGAGTAATGTTTAAATTGATATAGTGCCGGAATCATCTTTCCAGTATGGAGAACTCTAGATAAAATAGCTTCCCTGTAATAAATTCTGTGCATTTATTAAGCACCTTTTGTATGCAGACTACATGGATTCTAATAGTGTTAGAATCCTTATGTCTCTTGACATGAAAAACCTGTAATTTTTTTTTTTTCTGAGACATTTGGGGTTAAGTGAGTTGCCCAGGATCACTCAGCCAGGAAGTGTTAAAGTGTCTGAGGACAGATTTGAACTCAGGTCTTCCTGACTTAAGGGCTGGTGCTCTATCTATCTATCTAACTGCCCCTATGTCCTTTAATTCTCATATAAGTTTTCCCAACAATGCTGGAGGCATTTCTCCAGATCCCTAGAGAATCTAGTGGATAGTGTTTGTAGGATTTTTAAATATGGCAGTTTTCTCTCTTGTATGCTGATCTCTTACTTCCCCCCCACCAAAAAGTAAAGCCCGATATCTGGCATAGTGCCAGCTTCTCTTAAAAACTGCCAAGCCTTAGAGAGAATTACACAAATTTTATTTACATAGTCAAGGACTAGAAAATACTCAATTCTCTTTTTTATATTTCTTTACTGCTCCCCTTTTAAAGATCTAAATTATAATTCCCATTAGCTGCAGTATTAGCCTGGGAACTAATGGAACTAAATTTGGGGAAAAGGTCAGAATTTGTTTTTACTCATTGCTCACTGCGCTAGACAGGGATCCACCCTTCGTGGCTTCTGCTTTCTGTTCTTGGCAAGCATACTAGTTACTAGTTGGAACTAGTCCTTTTCTCCTTTGGGACAAATGATCCAGGTTATAGAAATGACTCCAGGCTCCTCCTGGAGGAAGAGAAACAAGCCAGAAGTATGTCCCAAGACTAGTCTGTGGGACTTTCATGGTAAGGGGCAAACCCTGACTGAAGGTTTGTGTCTCCACAGCAAAAATGGAAAACAACAATCTGCCCATTCGGAAAGCTTCCAGTGGAATATCAGGATACTGCACCATAAAGTAGAATATGGCACGGGATCCCATTATTGGGCAGTCAGGGAAGCCTATTGCATGGGAGTTGGGTCTTGAAGGAGAGCTGCAACAATTAGGGGAGATTTGAAAAATAGAATGCAATTGCAGAGATGTGCTAGGGGAGGAAAAAGTGCCATTCATTTAAGTCTTTTTACAATGCTTATTTTTGGTGAATGATGTAGGTGTGTTTAGTTTTAATGAGTGGGATGTTCACATGAAGAAAAGCTGAAGGCAAATTATTCCCATCAAGGAAGCTCACCTTTCACCTATTCCTACAATGCTCACCCACAATTCTTAGCTACTAATCATTTTATGTCAGCAAATCAGACATCACACAAAGCAGATTCTTTCTTAGTAAGGTTAAAACCAGAGAAAGCATTTTAATAACATTTAGTTATATTTATGTATAATATTAGTTATATGTAACATATAGTTATTAAAGTTCTTAACATTTAAAAACTTATTTTCATATTCTTTGAAATTTGTAAAGTGATATGGGATTTGAACCCACGTTTTTCTCCTGCCTTGTGACATACCCCTTTCAAACTTGCTTTATGGAACAAATTCTTTTTATTATTATTATTATTTTTTTTTGCTGAGGCAATTGGGGTTGTGACTTGCCCAGGGCCACACAGCTAGGAATAATGCTAGTTAAGTGATTTGAACTCAGGTCCTCCTGACATCAGGACTGGTGCTCTATCCACTACGCCAACTAGCTACCCATGGAATGGGTTTTTTATAGAAAGGCACTGTTACCAAAAGGCATCTCTCAGGTCAAGAGAACTAGCTTTATTCCAGAGAACCTACTCTGTAGTAGAGAATATCTTTATTTTTTATTACAATATCTTTCTTTATTATTAAAAATTATTATCTTTAAATGTGGTGGTCTTTTCTCTTAAACCTAGGTTGGACATTTCTCTGACAGGACTGTCAGCATTCAGGAAGGGTTTACATGAATTTTGGGAGCTATTATTCAAAGAAGAAAGAGGTATCTTTGGGGTTGACATCGAAGAAAGAAACTGTCATGTTTTCCAGGAGCTCAGGCCAGAAACAGAATCCTTGAATGGAAAGTCTTAGCTAGTGCCATTTCTACTGCTACAGACATGTCAGCGACTAACATGACAAGACCTCCCAACAATCTGAATTTCTTCATGAGGGGCTTCCCAAATGGAATCCCAAGGGGTATAAAGTTCCAGCAAGAAAATTGCAAGAGGGGCAACCTGTCACTAAAGGCTTTTATGCTCAAGTGAACAATTGGCCCATCCTTCTTTTGTTTATTTTTCTGAAAAAAAAGTAATAGCCCAAGTGTGATTATTCTCATTTTATAGATGAAGAGACTAAATCATCGGGCAGCCCAGAGGTGCATAGGAAGTATCAGAGGTAGGACTAAAATCCAGGTTGTCTGACTCTAAATCTACCCTTTCTCCACTAAATAAGTGTAATTAACATGCCCTTAATGATTTCAGTTAAAAGATAACCTCGCAGAATCAAAGAAAATGAAGAAATGATCAAAACACAATCTTAATATATAAAGATGACAAAAGCCAATTTGAAATGATAAAACAGGATTATTATTCTTACAGACAAATTTTAAAAGTTTTACTCAATTCTTGACAATAAAACAATGAACCATTTCCCAAAACATGATGGAAAGCCCTATCTTCCTAATGCTTATCATCCTGGCTATTACTTCCAAAAGGAGACTGGAGGAATTATGCTGTTCCAGGCTACACTGAGTGAAAGAGGTGGGAAAAATTACTGGAGCCGCATCCCTAAACATAGACATATCATAAAGGGCAAAAGGAAGGACACTGTCTGGCTTTGATTGAAAAGTTTTGTTGCACTTGACCCTGGAGAATAATAAAGACTAATTGTTGGTCTGAGGTCCATATAATAGTTTTTATGTCATTCTCACTTGTTCCTCTTTAGTTATCTTGCAACGCCCCAGAGTTCTTACACAGTAATACAATTTAAAGATGGTTATGTTTGTGGAGGGGGGCACAGCTTAGCAGATCCCCCTGAGAATGAAAGCCCAGAGATCAAGAGGAGTCAGTCTCATCCCAGATGTAAGGACGGGATGGACACATGGACCAAAGCCCAGTTAGCATAATAGCTTCAACAATTACTTTGTTGAGTCATTTCCACAAAGGTCCAAAATGACATTCTGTTGAAGGTCAGAGTCTTAGAAACCTGCCAGTATGAACAAACTGCAGACCTTGAAAAATATTCACATCATATTGAGGAACAGTCCACCAATTTTTTTTTTTTTTTTACAGCAGAGAAGTAATTGAGGAAATAGGGCTAACTTGGTTTTCCCAGAATAATTGGGTAGGGAACAATTCTCATTAGTAAAATTTTTTGGCTAATAATCTTCATGTATGAGTTGCCAGTTTTCAAAGAATTAGAAGAGGCTTAAAACAAACAACACTACAACTATACTGAACATAATTTAAGCTTTCTTTGATGATTCAGAAAACACTTCAGGATCTCACAGTGTTTCAGAAGCACAATTATAAATCTTGATTCTGATTGCACTAGAGATGTGTAAGTGTTAATTAATAGAAAGTTCAGTTTGATAGGATATCAGAAAAAAAACAGCTTTTACCATCAAGAGAAAAATGCAATGATAATGAAACTACAGGCATACAAAGGTACATCATTTTCCATAAAATTATATTTGGCTCATCCACAGAGCATTTGAGGTGAAAGAGAGAGGACATAGAAAAGGGGGTAGGATGAGGAAAGTGCCAATATTTTAACTGCCATCCATTAATTAGATGTTTTGATATTGAAAAAAGAAATATCATAAATGGACTCTTTAGCAAACTTACAAGTTTCAAAGTTTCACTCATTTCCATGAACATCAGACCATACTAAGTCTGCCTTGAGTTTGGGTTCTAAGTTAATTGAGAGTATTTACCTAATTTGGGAGAAACTCCTAAATTAATTAAGAAGTATTTCCCATGGCATCTGATTCTTTTTTTTTCTGAAGCAATGGGGGTTAAGTGACTTGCCCAAGGTCACACAGGTAGGAAGCATTAAGTGTCTGAGAACAGATTTGAACTCAGGTCCTCCTGACTTCAGGGCTGGGGCTCTATCCACTGCGCCACCTAGCTGCCCCAGCATCTGATTCTAAGATAACTCTGTATGGGTGGGTATTTCAAAACCCAATTTCTGTTGTTGTCACAGTCAACTATAAAACATATGTTTGAGAATAGATATAACTATAAAAAGTATATTTGAGAAAAGATATGAGAGGACTTTTATTCTCTCTCAAGACAGCCAGATGTTGACACTGTCATGATCCCTGCATTTTGGGGATAAGAGAAACAAGTTGCTAAATACAGTAAGATGTGAATGGTTTTTCTTGTCCTATTGGGATGTCTGGTCTTAAGACATGAGTCAGGACATTAAAACTAGACATATTCCCTATCCTTCCCCTTTTCACTCTCCTGTTCCCAATCTCTATCCACTAGCAAACCCTCACTTTATATTAGGAAGGAATTGATGAGTTTTCTTATTCTTGATAATAAGGGAGTAGAAAAGGAGGTCTTAAAAATGTGGAAGGAACTCTTTGGGATTGCCTGCTCCTATCTCCCATTCTGTCTTTAAAGAATAATGAATAAAAATGGTTCAGTGTTTGTGAGAATATCTGCCATGAGAGCTATTCATCTTCATCATCACTGTCATCATCATCATCATCATCATCATCATCATCCTCTTCTTCAGAGTTATCATCATCATCATCATCATCATCTTCATCCTCATCATTGTCATCATCCTCTGTATTTATTTTCCCAGAAAGTACATCTTCTACCCAATCTTCTAGCTCTTCAGCCGTAGGTAGGTCATCATCATCTGGTATGTCCATCCAGATGCTGTCTGCCTATAATAGAGAAATAGTGAGAGTTAATGGATATGAGAGGGGAAGCTTCTCTGAGTCTGCAGGGACCTTAGAAGAATTCTAATCCAACTCATACCTATCCTTGAATCTCCTTTCTAACACCCTCAAAAAGGATCACCCAACCTTTTCTTGGGGCATCAAGCTACCCCAACTCCTAAGAGCGATTGCTTTTCTGTCTATTTTCAATAACTATCAGCTTTCATCTTTTTTTTTTCTCCTGTAACTTTGTCTGTACTTCTATATTGCCAATGAATAGATTCTTTCTGCCTTGCAGACTCTTTCTTTGTTTCTCTGATTCACTTAAAAATCTTTGGGAGTTCTTCAAGGGACCTGAATTATCCAGATAATTTCCCTCAAATTATGGGGATAAGAGAAACAAGTTGCTAAAAGCAGTAAGATGTGAATGGCTTTCCTTGTCCTATTGGGATGCCTCGTCTTAAGACATCAGTCGGGACATTAAAATCAGATTTATTTCCTATCCTTCCCCTTTTCATTCTCCTTTTCCCATCCTATATTCAATGTATAGAAGCTCTATACATTCAAGGACTTAGGGCTTTCCAAAATGCAGACTCTTAACTAAGTATTAGCAAGATGCTAAATACTACTCCTCTTCCCCTAACTTTATCTCCCTAGTTACAATGTAGACTGAAGGGATTTGAATTAAGGACAATCCCTGGGCCCAGTGCAATTATGTTTCTTACCTACTCCAGGGGGAAGGGATTGATAAGGAAAAGCCTCTTCCCCTGTGTCTCAACTATCCCTATTTAACTTGAGCCAGAAGAAACAATGTTCCTCTTGGAGACCAAGACTGCATTTATACCCACTGTTTCTGCTGGTGCTGGAAAGGAAGGCTGTGAGCAACATGGCTCAAGCAATTCTGATACTGGGGAAGAGAGGGAAGGAGCAGTAATTGTTCTCTCTGTCTCTGTCCTTGTTCATCTCAATCTCTCTTCTCTCTCCCTTCCCTTCTCTCTCTTTCCTTGTCTCCTTCTCCCCCCCTTTCTTCCTTCCTCTCTTACATCTCTTCCTCTTCACTCCATAATTGTCAACACTTGATTAAATTCTATCTTAATAGCTAAATAATCCAAGGCAAGTCAGAATGAAGGGTTTATATTCAATGGTCTCTAAGGTTCTTTTCAATTCTCACTCTATGTTATAAGACCAGACTTCTCCCAGCCACATCCGGACACAGACCGATATAAATTAGAGGTTCTTACATAGCCCTCAAATATAAATATATATATACTACTTACATCTGTTACATTCACTACTCCAATCTGTGGCTTGAACAGGTCGATCTTAAAAGTCTTCTCCCAGTAAGAAATGAGCTACGACAACAAAGAATACACTTAAGAGACAGAATAAACTTTCCATCACCAGAACCACTGGACATAGCTAGACAAGTCTGCTATTCTACAGCTGTTCTTACATGGTTTTCCAGTAGCCATCTAAAGATTTTCTCTAAAGTTAGTAAGTCTAAATTGACAAGAATTGGGTGCTATGAAAATGGATGAAAATGTGAATGGTTTGGAAAATTGTATCAGAACATTCCCCTATTGAGTTTTGACCAAAGCAGTTGGCTAGAACGTGAAAGGCGCTGATTAAGGATGACCAACAGATATAGAACAAACAGTTCATTTAAATGAGAGCTAGAGTTAAAAGAAGTTTAATAAAGCTTTATGGCATTTGGAAGAAAAGAATGTTAAGATATGTATTTTTTTAATCATGATTAATACAGATCACCAGGACACTGATGTCATGACTTTGGAAGCCTCTTGTTCTTGCCAGTGATTGTCCCTTTTATTATTATTTTTTTGGTTTATTTTTGTTTCTTTTTAAATCAAATTGACCAAATGAGCCTTAGATCCAGCTATTGTTTAGACTAGGAAGAATAAACTAAATTTGTGAGGATCCTTCAAGACTTGCTGTTTTTAATACTTCAAGTGGATGGGGGACACACCCAGGTAATAAGAAAACCCAGTCTATTCATTTCTAGATTGAATGTTAGCCAGCAAAACTAGCTGCTGTTGACAGTAGTCAGTATTTGCACTTGGGCTGTGACTTTTACTCATAATACATAAAGAGGCAAAGAAATAGGCCCTCCTCTTCTGGACTGAAAGCGTCTCATAATTTGTTTGCAGTCTATTTTCTGTCTTTCCAAAGGCAAGAGAAGGGACTAGAAATAATAGAAATGAGTCACATAAACTGGTATGGCTATGTCCTCTAGACCTACTTCAGACCCCTTCACTAGTGGAAAAAGAAAGCATGGGGATTGGAAATGAGAGCAGAAGCAAGAGAAAATGTTGGGTGCTGGTCTATCACAGTGGGGCTCTTAGTACACTTTTCAGTAAGCTAGAAGAACCATTGGGCCCTTTATGCTCATCCTGGTTAGACAAGGTAGAAGGATGAGTCAGAGTTGAGCAGGGAGAATGAAGGCAATGAGAGTCAGTAGGCACAGGGGAAAGCACATAAGATTTCCTAAATGCTTTCCTCTGTACCTAAACAGAAGTTTAAATCCCAGATTCTGGGGCTACACAATAACAGCAACAACAATAATGATGATAAGTAACATTTATATAGCATTTTAAGATCTGCAAAATACATTTATAACTCATAACAAACCTTGATTCAGCTATCATTATACTCTTTTTATAGATAACACTGAATTAGGGGTTAAGTGACTGGCCTAGGACCACCTGACAATGCAATAAATCTTTCTTTTGCTTCAGTTTCCTTTTAAAAAAAAAATACATTTTTATTTCAAAAAAAAATTCCCAATTACATTAGAAATGAAAAAGTTAGACATTTTAAATATCTAACATTAAAATTTTTAAGATATATTAAATTTTTAATTTTAAATTTCTATTTAATTTTATTTTAAGCAAATAATTCAATTTATTCAATTAACAATTAACCACCAAATATAATTTAATTAAATTTTTATTTGTTAGTTATTTATACATAATTAAACAAGTTATATTTAATAGATGAATGAATTTGATTTAAATAAATGACAATAAATTTATTTTATAAATTTAAATTTATTTGGATAAGCTTAAATTTATTTAAAATTTAAATTAGAAAAAATAGCACTTAATTTTTAAACTTTTAAGTTTCAAATTCTCTTCCTCCTCTTATCCCCTGACACTTGAGAAGGCTAGTAATATGATATCACTTATACATATGAAGCCATGCAAAACACGTTTCTACATTAGCCATGTTGCAAAAGAAAAAAATAACAAAGTGAAAAAAGTGTGCTTTGTTCCTTTAGTTTCTTCTTCTGTAAAACTAGGAGCTTGAACTAAATGGCCTCTGAATCTAAAATTTTCTGGTCCTTACTCCACTGGCACTTCTTATTCATCAGGTTTTGTGGCCAAAGTCTGTCTGTGGACCTGGGAGGTCAGTTGCCTAGAAAGCATGACCGAAAAGGAACTTCACCTCTCTGGTTCCCATTCCCCAACGCTCCAGATTCCTCAGAAAGGTAATGAGGCTTGTGAGGAGAAAATAACGCTCAAGCCTCTTGTGTCTGGGATGGAAGTGAGAGTAGGGAAAATTGGGTGGAGACCATAAAATCCCATGAGTAGTGATGGAAAGTAGTGCCTGCCACCTTGGACACCCCAGATCCAGGTCTGACTTGGCAAGCCTTTTTCCACTGGGGGAGCACACAATTGTTTAGTAGGGACACTGAAAAAGATTTCCAGCTAGCAACATAATTCTGATGTCTGTTCCAAAGAACAGTTCTCTAAAACAAATATCTCTGCTCCTCCTCACTCACCTGTTCAGTTTGCCTCAATTAGATGCTCCTCTACTTCAAAAATAATTTTAAAAAGAAAAAGGAACAAATTTCTAAGCTTCTAGGAAAAGTGATTTTCTACTCCCTCTTCTCTGCTCCTACCTTCTAAGTCCATTTTTTAGAACACTGGGGACTGGGAGTCCCCAGGATCCTCTTAGAGGATTCTTAAGATCAAAAGTATTTTCACAATAGCATTATTTATTATAATAGCAAGACTATTTTCATCATAATTTAATAATAGTTTAAATTTTAAATATGGCAAATATCATTACATTACCCCCATAAACAAAAGCTTGTGGGGGGAGAAGGGGATCTTCAATTAATTTTTTCCTTTTTTTTTCTTCAATTAATTTTTAAGAGTGTAAATAGGTTCTGAAACTTAAAAAAAAAAAAATTGGAAGCTGCTACTTTCGAGACCTACAGAGTGTCTCCAGCTTCTGATGTCCAAGGAGTGAATGGTTCTGCCAACTCAACTTCTTGTGTTTTTGTAAGGTACTAAATTCATAATTGTCCCTGATAACCAAGATACCACTCAGTGTCACAGACAATATTCAGTTTACACAAATGATCTTTTACTTTTCTTTTGCTTCATGCTCTTGTACTCCTTCTAGCCCAATCCCTTAAGAAAAAGAACTGTAACTAAGGCAGGGCAACAAGGGCCTTGCCAGGAGACACCAAAATTTAGAGAGTGCTGATAGCCCTTATACAACTAGAGCAGAAGCATAGGGAAAAAACCAAATTAAATTTAGCAATTAGTTAACAAGAGTAATTAGTTGAACTAGGAAGTAATTAGTTGATATGCTTCCTCACCACAGGTGAGTTTTTCCTGACCCTGCCCTTCCTTCCTACCCTTCTACCCCACAATTTCCCATACCTAGTAGCTGCCTGACTGTATTGGAGTCTTGCCCACTCCTCCACACCTACCAACTGAAGTTCTCTTTTAAAATTTTTATGTGAGGGTGTATTTCAGAGAACTTGCCCCAGGCATCAAAATTGCTCACAAATATTAGACTGCAAAGGAGAATAAAAGTCTTACCATTGGGAAATCATCTGGGTCAATCCATACTATACTCAGGTCAGGATTGTTGGTATTGTCTCTGGCGACTTGTTTCAGGATCTCTAGGAACTCAAAGCCATCTGAAACAATGTTTATGGTATTAAGTAGTAAATATATAAACGCTGCTTCTAAGATGGAAGGAAAGAAGGGAAATCCATAGGGATAGGTGAATTTTCAAGGCTACTGGGAGAATGGTATAAATTTTAGGATATTTATGTAAAATTCTTCAAAAATATACTTATTTGGGAACTATAGTCATGAAATAGCATTCTATACTTTGATGGATATATAATATCATTATTTATTTATTTATTTGTTTATTTTGCTGAGGCAATGGGGTTAAGTGACTTGCCCAGGGTCACACAGCTAGGAAGTGTTAAGGGTCTGAGGTAGGATTTGGTCCTCCTGACTTCAGGGCTGGTACTCTATCCACTATACCACTAGCTGCCCCTATAATATCATTATTGTAAATACTTCCTTCATTTGTGAAAATGGATCCCATTCGTTCCTTCTCTGTGATTCTTGATTGTATTCTCTAGTTGATCTCCCAGTAGATTTTTTTTTTTCCTAAGGCAGAGCTTTTTATTTGAGTCATGGACCCCTTTGGTAGATTAGTGAAACCTATAGAAGCCTTCTGAGAAAAATGCTTTGAAATGCATGAAATAATACTATTGCCAAGGAAATAAATGATAGTGAAATATAGTTGTTAAATATATATATTTTTAAAAGTTTGCAGACCTAAAGGCAGCTGAGTGGTATAGTGGATTCAATACTGATCTTAAAGTCAGGAGGACCTGAGTTCAAATCACCCCCTCAGGCATTTATTAGATCTGTGATCCTGGACAAATCACTTGACTCTGATTGTCTCAAAAGAAAAAAAAAAAAAAAAGTTTGCAGACCCCCCCCCCAAGTAAAGAATTCCTGCTTTTCTATTTCAAACTATGTCCAAAGAACTGTCAAATTGTGTATCCCCTTTCATACAAGCCAGAGTTATAAACACCAGTAAAGCTCAATTCATCAGTATTTGCAAAAAAATGAATTCAACAACCACTTATTAAGTACCTACCATGTCTAGCACAGATTTACAGAAGAAAAATATTCAGCCTATCTACCTATCTATCCTAGACTCAAAGTAGATTCTGATGAACTTTCCTCAAACTTACATAAAAATAAATTTGCTTCTTCATGATTCAAAAAGCAAATGAGAAGCTACCTCAAGTCAGTTGAACCCATCTGAGGGCACAGGAACCATCCATTTTTTCCCTCCCCTTACCCCATTTTGTTTCTGCTATAATACTTACTTAGCCAGATATTTCTAAGTAGAAAGAGAAGCTCTCCACTCAGAAGAAAGCTGACCTTGAACTTTTTAATTTTGGCAACTGGATATCCTGTGAGACCAGTTCAACAGCTCCAACTCTGCTTTGCTATGTAAAGTTGAGAGTCTGTTCTAATTGCTTTACCTTCAAGTCCCAAAGGGGAGAGAAGCTGAGATGCTCATAAGCATTTAGATGAGAATCTCTTAGAAGACTTTGCAATTAAAAGAAAAAAAAAATGAGACACCTGTGTAACTTGAAGGGAGAGTCTGGATTCAAATATTAGCCAAGATGACAGACCCTGGACCATCTATCATAGAATCACAGCATAAAGAGATCTTACTAGTCAACTTGACTGGCTCCTACCTACAACATGAATCTCTTGACAGATATCCCTAACAAGTGGTCTTTTAACCCCAGCTTGAGGACTTCTAGGGCTAAGAAAGTTATTAACTCCCAAGGTAGTTTATTAAATTTTGGGGTACTCATCTAATTAGAAAGTTTTATATAGTGAAAGAATATCACTATCACATTCTGCCATGCATTGTTTACTTATGTTTATATTTTCTATCCCCTGAAGGATTATAAACTCCTTGAAGGCAGTAATGTCTTGTATAATATCTTTGCATTCTCTGTATTGTATTGTTCTTTGTATTCACAGTACTTGATTCAACCTGTATCACAAGTGCTCAATAATTATTTGTTGAATGAATAAATGAACCTCCAGAGATCATCTGAATTAATCCTTTTATCTTATCAGGTAGACTTACAGACATGAATGTCTAACCACTGAGGGCTGATGATTGTTCTTAAAGTTTTCTAGTGATTGATATTACTTTGGATAATAATGGAGGAAGACTGTCTTCCAATATTCCTCCTTCATTTTCTGCTCCTCTATCAGAAGAAATGGAAATTAATTCTTCAGGCAGACATCTTCGACCTTCTACTCCTGCTGTCCCAATTCCTTCTTCTCCCTCCCTCCTCACAGCCTCTTCTAATTTTGGTAACAGAGCACATGAGTGGACTATAGTGAATATGACCATACCCACGGCTTTCTTCCAGTAGTTCATTCCTTTGTCTATTTGCCTGACGGCCAATAAACTATTCTTCATGCTAATTTCATTAATTTTTGGCTGTTCTTTGCTTTTAGTTTCCATCTCCACTCTCCTCACTTTTTACTTCCATTAGCACACACATGACACAATCATTTTCTAAAGCAAAGCTTCTTAAACTGTAGGTTTCAACCCCTATAACTGAATGTCGACATCATGAAAAACTTAAGAAACAGTAAAAAGGTATCAAATATTTTGCCAATATTTAAGGTAAAAACAAACAAGCACATCCATCTTATTAGTATGCAAATTTACTTTTGTCTTTAATAAATGGTAAAGTTATATGTATAGTAAACCATTGTTTTAAAATACATTTTTATTGTTTATTATCAGTAAATGTTTGATCTGCATATCTGTTTTATATACCTATATAGCTAGGGTTGTGTAAAAATTTCTTGGGCAAAAAGGAGCTGTGAGTGGAAAAAGTTTCAGAAGCTCTAATCTAAAGGATTTGTGCTGGAAGTCATTTACCACGTTGTAGCTTTCTATTCTAAAAGCCAAATAGTCTCATTTCCTTTCATTTTTTTCCCCTGAATCTTTTTTTCATTGCTTCTTTCTTTCCATATCCCTTAGCTCTTCTCCACATGCCCCATTCTCTGGATCCTCTCTACCAGTTTTATGATCCAGATATATAATATGATACGATAAAAAGTTTTTAAAGTTTTATGATCCAGATATACAATATAATGCTCTTTCTGGCTGGTCAAGATTATATCTCTCCATCATTATATGTCATGTTCTTTAAAAAAAATTAATTAAACAAAAACCTATTTTTTCCACATACTACTTCCCACATTAAAACAAGAAAAAAAAATCTAGTGACAAATATGCATAGTCAAGCTATCACATTCTTTTTCTTTTCACTTCTTTTTTAGCAGATAAATCGATGTCATAATTGTTTTCTATGACACTGATGGTTAACTTGTAGTTCACTATGATCTCCAGGTCTTTTCCCTCTGTAATTGTGCCAGTGCTTTTGGTGCAATTGTTCACTATCTATATTATCTTGTACCCATTTTCTTGAATATAATTAATTTTCAATAGAAATGTTTCCTAATTTGTGGGAGGCATTTTTGAAATTGAGTCATTATACAAAGTGACTTTGATTTAATGTAGATGTGTAGGGGCTTAAGCGCTGGTCTTGGAGTCAAGAACACCTCAGTTTAAATCTGACCTCAGACCCTTACTAGTTGTTTGATTTTGAGCAAATCACTTGCCTCAGTTTCCTCAACTGTAAAAATGATAATAATAATAGCAGGTAACTTCCAGAGTTGTTGTGAGGACCGAATGAAATGATGCTTGTAAAGTACTTAGCACAGTGCTTGGTACATAGTAGGCCCTATATAAATGTGAGTTATTGTTATTGTTAAATATCATCATCTGTTTCTTTATGGGTTGAAAGCACTATCCAAATGAGTTGGGAAGGAATTCTCTCCTTCCAAATGAGTGCTGGGCTATTCAGATGAAGCAACAATACCCCCTAAATTATCCAAGTCTGTGTGGAGGCTGTCTTGTTCCAGCCCAGTGCTTTCTTAACCTGAACAAGGGGATTAAAAGCAGCTGTAAGGAGCTGCTTCTGTACCAACATTAATGACAAGGGAAAAGGTACAGGTAATTCTAGTCAATGACCTGCTACTCATCTGCTGACATGATCCAAAGATCACCCTTTACCTTCCACTCCATTAAAGGCAATGCTAAATTAACAAATGATAAAGCACTCCATGCTATTAAACTCTCACACCTTTCATTCAGTCTGACATGTATCATGTTTGGGAGCAGAGAAAAAGCCCACCTAGGTATGCCCTGCATTTCCTGGGAAGAGGCGTGGTGTGCAAAGGAAGGATGGCTCTCCATTGGTGGTCTGTCTGGGTCCCAATCCACAGAATCAGGATTTTTTTTTTTTTTTTGGAATATCCTCCCACCCCAGCCCCACATATAAACCTGCTTTGCTGCTTTCCCCAGAATCAAGGGAGCAGAATCAAGAATACCATTCTGTCTCAACTGATTTAGCAGAGATGGGGAAGTACAGAGAGCACCTTTACATGTTGGTAAAAATAGCAAAACGAAGGTTATCTTGCCAACAGAGTGGAGAAGCTTCATGAATAGATGCAGTAGAGAAAGGGAACAGGTTCTGAAGTAAGTTTACTTTTTGAAAAGGGGGAGATATTTCCTTAATTCTGCATAATTGTTTGCAAAGGAGAGAGGTGGGGCCTCTGAAATTAAATGGGAATCTATTGTCCACTTTTCAGTCATGTCTAACCTTTCATGTGCCCATTTGGGGTTTCCTTGGCAAAAAATCCTGGAGTGGTTTGCCATTTCCTCCTCAGGTTAATTTTACATATGAGGAAACTGATGCAAGCAGGGTGAAGTGACTTGCCTAGGATTACACAGCTAGTAAGTATCCCAAGGTCAGTTTTGATGGGTCTGCCTGACTCCAGGTCTGACACTCTAATTGTTCACTTAGCTTCATATTTTTCAGATCTCAGAGAGACAGAGGACCTAAAAACAGGCAGGCAGGCAGGCATCCCTTCGGCAAAAGGTTTCCCCTTTATTATTAGGTAGCACAGAGATGAGACAAAATGAAAAAGGACAGATCTCAAAAGACGCTGATTTCCCATGACACACGGAGGTGCTTCTGGCCTCGGGCAGGGACCCAGACTTTCAGTCTTGGGATCTCTGTAGCCAAGATTAAATGATGAGCACCCAACCAGGTTATTATTCCACTTAGCTGCTGCCTCCCCAGCACAAGCAAGCGCTTAGAGATCTTCTTGGGAACTGGACTCTTCAAAGGAAAAGGAATAAATGATTATGGGCACAGCCTCCCAATGCAGAAAATTGGAGGGGGGGGAGACTGAGGCTGAGTCAAGATCCTGGGGATCTGTGCTGGGACAGTCTCATTCATTTCTACTGGGGCGGAGGAAAGTCTCCGGAAGTTGGCAGCCAGCCAAAATAAACACACCTACAAAGCGCCTCGGGCTTCTCCTGCCCCTTAGTATTCACTTTCTCCCCAGGTAAAAGAGAAATGACTTCTCCTAGGGGAACTCTGCATGCTAATTATCTCGGCGCAAAAGAAGTCCCAGAGAAACACAGCTAGCTGGGTTGAAGCGATTGGTTTTGTTCTTTGCCTTCCCTGAAACTGGCCCGACCCCCGTTCCCCTCCCACCCACCCCCAGACAAAGTCGTAGCACAGTTTAGCCCTGCAGCATACTGCTTGTTTGCATCTGGTTAGCCCAGTTAAGTGGAGAGATGAGCATGAGTCACATGTAGGGAGATTGTGTTTGGAGATTTGTCCTCAATCATCAGGTAGCCAGAGTATCCAGGAAGGCTGCGGAAATACTGAGGGGGACGGGCCGGCGGTTACTGAATTCTGTCCTTACAAAGTTTCCTTTTTCCTCCCTTCCTTTCTTCGCCTTCTTTCTTTTAATACATTCTTCCTTCTTTATTTTGAACTTAGGACCAAAGATTTAGAGTTAGAAGGGATCTTCTGAGTAAGACTCCCTCATTTAAGAGGTGGGGAAACTGACTCCCAGAGGAAAAATGATTTGCCCGGAGTCACCCATCAGATAAATATCTGCACCCCTATGTCTTCCTGCTTCCAAGTTCAGGACCCTATCCTGTAGGGTACACCCTGCCCCCTTCTCAAATATTAACCAACCAACTAACTATATACATACATCATGCTGTCTTCTCAAATACTAACTGTATATACCAAGCTGCCTTCTCAAATACTAGTCAACCAACCAACTAACTAACTATACACACACACCATACTGCCTTCTCAAATACTAACTATATATATATATACCATATATGTATATATGTACATATACATACTGCCTTCTCAAATACTAACCAATCAACCAACTAACTATACACACACACACACATACACACACCATGCTGCCTTCTCAAATACTAACCAACTAACTATATATACCAAGCTGCCTTCTCAAATACTAACCAATCAATCAACTAACTAATCACACACACACACACACACCATGCTGCCTTCTCAAATACTAATCAATCAACTAACTATATACATACATATGCTGCTTTCTCATATACTAACCAACCAACTATATGCATATCAAATACTAACCAACCAACTAACTATATATGCCAAGCTGCCTTCTCAAATACTAACTAATCAACCAACTAACTAACTTATACACACACACACACCATGCTGCCTTCTCAAATACTAACTAACCAACTAACTATATGCACACCAAATACTAACCAACTATATATGTATGTATATACATATATATGCCATGTTGCCTTCTCAAATACTAACCAACCTACATGTGTGTATTTATAAATATTTACATCTGCATACATGCACACATATAGCTATACATACATATTTATGTACACACATGCATCTATACACACAAATATAATCCACATATACAGTTATGCATATCTGTGCATATGTGTACACACGTTTGTACCAATCATATAAATACACATGCATACCTATGTATATTCACACACTTATATTTTTTTTTTCTTATTTCAATGTGGGGAGGAAGTAGGATGTGGGGAAAAATTTTTTTATTCAATTAAAAGAATTGTTTTTAAAGAACATGATATACGATGATACAGATGTAATTTTGTCCAACCAGAAAGCTTGTTATGTATATACAGATATATGTTTGTGCATATGCAGATAGATATGCATGTGTCTGTATAATATGTGTACATGCTCACACATATAAACATGGATATCATGTAAATATGTTATCACAAAGATACACATGTGTACATGTGTCCATGTGTATGCGTATGCATGTATATATGTGCATTGCATACAGGCATATACATGTGAAGACATGCGCACACACGTATATACACATGCATGCATGTGTACATTCCTTTCCCCCCAGGATTAGATGAGATCATGTTGGTATGCAAGGGTATTGTGAGGCTCATATGATGTATGTAAAACACTTTATAAATCTTAAAGCACTATATAAATACATGTTGTTGTTGTTGTTATTAGTCTCTGGTCTGTTGATGACTTCATTCTCTGAGCCTTCTCCTGAATTTCTGCTAACCTCAAACAATGCTTACAGAGCCAACCAGGGCGTGCTAGTAAATGTTTAACAATCAGGCTCCATGGGAGGAAAAAAAAAAAGTATGCAATACACTTTTAAGTGTAAACTGCATTGACTTGCTTAAGTCTAGACAATCAACAAAACAATAAACCAAGCTAATTTAATAATACCAATAAACCAAGAAATCTTAATTGTAAATACTTTAAATTGTAATAATTTCTGCAAGCTTATTAGAGATGGTTTCAACATAACCTTGATGGTAGGACCATCGATTCATTGCTTCATCTATAAAATGAATTGTCAACTATAGAAATCACATAGTTTCAGAGTTGGGAGGACCCTCAGAGGGCATGTAGTCCAACTTAAATCCAAAAAAGAACCTTATATACAATAGCCTCTTTATGAAATCACCTCAAAATGTCTACTTCCTTTCACTATAGCATTGTTCCAATTGGTAGCAATTTTTTCCCCTGATATCAATTTGAAATCTGCCTTTTTTCAATTTTCATCCATTGCTCCTTGTCCCATCTTCTAAGGTCAAAGAGAAAAATTATAATCTATCTTCCACATGACAACCATTTAAATACTTAAAGACAGCTCTCGTGTCTCCCTCAAGTCTTAATCCTTCAGGCTATCTATGCTCAGTTCCTCAAACAAAACCTCCATATGACATGAACTTGAGGCTTTCCACCACCTCTGAGCATTCTTCAATTTGTCAGCAGCCTTTTTTTTTTGAAATCTGTGGTGCTCAGGGCCAAATAGAAGTCAATTGTCCTAATCTGGCCAGGGCAGAAACCATTATATTTTTATTCATAGAAGCTATGCCCCTCCACACAGCTCCAGATCCCATTAGCCTTTTGGGCTGTTGCGTGACACTGTTGACCCACATAAAACTTGTGTTCTACTAATACTCCCAAGATTACACAACTCCCAACGAAAAGATCACAGTGTCCAACCCTAGCTTTTGGGAAGTCTCTGGAATACTACCATGGATTTCTTTATTTCTCAACCTCTCCTCATCCTCACATCCTGGCTTGGGTTTCCAGCCACATGAATCAGAATTGATTTTACTGACAATATGCCTCTCGCAGTATTTCCAACTTCTGGTGTCTTTTTGTGCAAACATTCGGATAAAGGAGCTTACTGATGTGCTTTTTTACACTTCTTGGTCATCCCTCAATCTGATGCCTTTTTTAGATCATTGCTAGAATATAGGTGGGAAAGCTGGACTCCCTTTTTCATGCTTTCATCTTAACCAGAAGTCCCTGAATGTGGGAATAGTGCATAGATGAGGGACACTTTGATTTCAGAGAACTTGTAAGGTAGAATTTGGCTTTAACAAATCAATTAATTTGGGGTAACCAATCAATAGTAACCCATAGTTAATGAGGTTTTACATTCTTTCAATTGATTGAGAGATCATAAAGATATGGGCTGTTATTGATAGGCACTTGGAAAAGCCTTCTCCTTACTAATACCTTCATCAAAGATGCAGTTTATTTGTGTACAGATGACTTTCCTAAAATTTTGTTTAGTTGGGTGAATTTAAGTTGTAGATAATAATGTCCTTTTAGTCAAATTTTTGCTTGCTTATTTTTTTCTTTTCTTTTTGTTTTTTTTTTTTTCTTTTGGGGATTTTTTTTTTTTTTGCTATTATAAAGGTCTGTTTTTTTTTCATGTCTTTGATATCTACCAAATTTCAGATTCCTCAATGATCTCATAGTTGGAAGGAATCTCGTCTATTTATAGTTGATCTATTCTTCTCTCTTTTACTGTCTTTGTTTTCCTTATACTCATTTCTATCTTCTCTAAAAAGTCCCTTGGGGACAACGATGTTAAGAATCCAAGTGTGGCCTCAATTACTTATTAGCTATGTCATCCTGTTCAGATCTCTTGATTGTCAGTACCTCTGTTTCTATGGGGATAATAATAACCCTTAGCTTTAGGATTGTTGTCAGCATCAAATAAGATGATATTTATAAGGCATTTCCCAAAATATAAAATGCTATATAGATTCTAATTATTATTGATGGAAAAATAGTCTGTTAATGATAACTTTTGCATATCTTTTTCATATTTTTTGTTTATCAGTCTTCCTTCTATTTCCATCTTTGGATGCCTTTGGGATGACTTTGTTTAATTGGATATCTTGTCACATTTTTTTAGAGGGAAAAAGGGTTGAGTGACTTGTCCAGAATCACAAGCTTGTTAAGGGCCTGAAGTGGGATTTGAACTCAAGTCCTCCTGAGTCTAGCAGAGATGCTCTATTTACTGCATCATCTAACCACCCCCATACTTTGTTAAAGCTGGTTTCATCCTCCATTCTTCTCTCTGTTTTATGAAGTAATCTGATCATAAATGTCTGTCAGTAAGCATTTATTAATCACTTACTATGTTCCAGGCACTGAAAATACAAAAAAAGACAAAAGATGATTCTTGCTTCCAATCACCCATCATCCCTATTTTAAAGATTTTTTTTAACAGACAAGCTTATATTCTGACCTAGCTTACCTTTATTATCTCTCCATTTGGCAATTAAGTCAGATGTCTGCTGTCTGAGGTGCTTCCTGGGCTTTACTCATCTCCCTGTTGTGATAATTAATGTATACTAGCTAAACATCTAAATGAAATAATTATAATTGTTGTTGATATCAATTTTGTAAGGTAGCTGAGTAGCTCAGTAGATAGAGTACTGGGACTGGATTCAGGGAAACCTGATGTCAAATCCAGCCTCAGACACTTCCTAGCTTGTGACCCTGGTCTAGTCATTTAACTGTCAAATTTCCTCATCTATAAAATGAACTGGAGAAGGAAATGGAAAACCGCTCCAGAATCTATGCTAAGAAACCCCAAATGGGGTCATGAAGAGGCAGACATGACTCAAACAACTAACCAACAGTAAGTTCTGTTATCTATTTCCCATTTTTACTTTCAATTATTTGTTTAAATGATTTAAGTTTCAATCATCTTAATTGTGCATCATATTCTTTTTTTTCAGAATTATTAATATTGCAGTCCTTAGAGTGCTATATAAATGTCAGACATCATCATCATTATCATGATTATTAATTAGCTTAGAGGTCTTATGATGCTTAATGGTGTCTCATTACCATCACCACCATCATCATCATCATTATGATTATTAATAAGCTTAGAGGTCTTATGATGCTCAGTAGTGCCTCACTATTGGGGGGTAAGGTTGGAAGAGAAGAACCTGTGATTTTATTTGCATTAGGAAACTATCCTGGTGCAGATGGGTACCTGATCTGTAACTTACACTCTCAGAATGTTACCTGGAACACCAGAAAGCTAGATAACTCCCAGCAGCAGCCAGGTAGCTTATATCAGTAGTGGGACCTGAACTTAAATATCTTGATAGCTCCTACCCTATTCTACCTCTCTCACACTGTAGCATTTTAAAATTTGCAAAGCTTTTTTTTTTCCACCATCTTCTGAGGTAAGGGATATGAGTATTATTATCATCATTTTGAATAAATGAAGCTTGAGTTGGAGAATCCACTCATCCCTGGCTTCAACATTCAACATTCAAGCCCCAGGCTTCTGGCTCCAAGTCTATACCTTTTTGCAGGTGCCATGTGAACTAGATAATGGATGCAAAAGTATTTTGAAAAATAGAAAGCTTTGTAAAAAAAAATGTAAGGCATTGTTAAGTTCATTGAGAAACCAAATGAGTAATTTTTGAATCTATACGTACACAGTTTGTCTCAAAAAATAAAAAATAAATAAAATTTCAGAAGCAGCAGCTGCTGCACTGGTGGTAGAAGGCTTAGAGATTCACCATTCACAGGCCCCTCACTTAATCTGAGCTAGATCCAGAGACTGGTCCATCTTTCCATTTCAAGCTTGTTAGCACTCACATTCTGTGTTCCCAAGGAGGATATCCATCTAGGGGGCACTCATGTAGAAACACCATTTTGCAAAACCTTTCATCAAGTTCTATAAAGAAGATGTCAAATTTATTCAGACACATCTGGGGGTAGGCAGGAAAGAGATGCATTCATTTTCAAACCTGTCAAATGAGAGGCTACCCAAGCTGGCTCTCTAAGCAACCACACAGAAAGCAGAGAAGGGGGGCATCGGTGGAGAAGAAAGACAAAGCAGATCAACCTGGAAATCTCGAAAGTATCCAGAGACCCAGGAAAATGTCCTTTCCTGGCTAGACCTTCTGGGGAGCTGGCAGAAGAAGATCCTATTAGCCAAAGATTTATAGCATCTTAATATAACAAACGTCTCTTGGAACAATACAAAATATTTCTCTAGCCAGGGAAGGACTGAGGGAGCTGGCATTCTAGAATTACTGGAGGCCCCTGGCAGGATCCAGATAATAACAATTTGTATTTATTAGGTGATTGCATATTTGTTATCTCATTTGAAGCTCCCCAAACCTGTGACATAGATGGTGCCAGGATTGTTATCCCCATGTTACAGATGGAAAAATTGGGGCTTGGAATGTTGTTGTAATTCTCCTGAGGTCATTTAACTGAGACTTGGACCAAAATTTCTGTTTCTAAGCTCACTGATCTTTCTTTTATACTGTCTAGGCAGTAAGTACTTGGGATCCAGGCTTATGGAGTTTACAACACAAATACAAATAGCTCACTTTTATAAGGTACCTGAAGGTTTCCAGAGTTCTCTACATATATCATCCCATCTGATTCTCAGAAACATCCTGTGAGATAGGAGCTATTAATTCCCCCATTTTACAAGTGAGCAAACTGAGCACCTACAAAGTGCTGAGATGGGATTGACTCTGCCTTCCTGAGATCAGGATTTTCCAGGATCATGGAAAAGTAGAAAGATTGGAATCAAGATCTCGATTGAAATCTCATCTCTGCCGCTTACTACCTGTGTGACTCCAATTCATCCTTCTGAGATTCAAATTTCCTCGTGTACAAAATGTAAGGATTGTATTAGGTGAAGGTCTCTGTAAGGTCTTTCAGCTTTAAAGTCCAGAGCTTTATCCACTATGATGAACTACTGCCAGCTAGAAAACTTGAAGTCCTTCTGATCTAAGCAGATAATTCATCTCCTGAATAGGGAGATTGGAGAGAAGTTCCATCATTTTTCTTAATTGAGATTGGCTGGAAATGTCCATACTCTGCCTCCATAGAAGGATGTCTCCTTCCACCTCTAGTACCTTGGTTTACTCCATTCTCCCTTCTCTTCTCCCTACTATTGTCGCTCCCTGACTTCTTGTACTTAGTGTTTGCTGCTTGCACAGGGATCGGGCTAGGAAGGCTGTAAAATTGACTGGACTTTGAGAATCCTGATTTCTACTTCTGCCTCCAACTAACTAGCCATATGATCTTTTTTTTTCTTTCTTAAAATTAATTAAAGCTTTTTATTTACAGAACATATGAGTGATTTTTCTACAGTGACCTGTGCAAAAATTTTTTTTTCCAAATTTTTCCCTTCTTCCCCCCACCCCCACCCCCACCCCTAGATGACAGGTAATCTAATACATGTTAAATATGTTAAATTATATGACAAATCCAATATATATATATATATACATATCTATACAGTTATCTTATTGCACAAGAAAAATCAGATCTAGAAAGAGGAAAAAAAAAACAACCTAAGAAGGAAAGCAAAATGCATAGCTATATGATCTTAAAGGATTTGACTTTTCTGAACTTGTCTGTCAAAAGAGAGGGGTAGAATAAATGACCTCCCAGATTCCTTCCAGCTTGAAAATTCTATGATGACATTGTGTTAGCCCTCTGAGCAGCACCACTTTTGACCATGGTCTTTATTTTTCAGGGAGCTTACACATGCCTCTTTGTGTGTGTGTGTGTGTGTGTGTGTGTGTGTGTGTGTGTGTGTGTGTAAGTGGGCTGCTTGGGGGTGGGGGATCAGATCTACAACCACTAGTACTTAGCATTTCTTCCAGACCAACCGAGGGAAGGAAGAGGGGGAGAAGTGGAGGGTCTTCCTGCCCTCCACATCCCTCTGCAGGAGAGAAATCCCTGAATGTGGATGTCAGTGAATGACCACTCTTGCAGCCGGGATCTCCCCCAGAAACTCCTTTCTATTTGTGGAGGAGAGTCATTTCTCCCAGTGAAGGGAGGGGCAGCCTTCCTTGCCAGCTGCCCCCATTCTAAGGCTGGCCTGCCCTGGCCCTGCCCTGGGCCCCCTTGGGAGCAAGCAGGATCTGGGCCCAGGGATATTTGTGCAGGGAGGAGGTGAAAGGTGTTTTTCAGGAGCTTGATTCATTATAGCTCCAATCTCCGTCAAACAGGTTAGTGCAACTTTCAGGGAGGCCTCTTTGTTCCATTGTTCTGCAAGGGGAGGGCAGGCTCAGTCACAACCTGGGAGGGGGGATGGTTAGGGGGAAGGGGGTGCCCTGTAAAGAAGGAAGTAGGAGCCTGCTGGAGTTTAGCCAGGAGGCTGCTGTGAAATATTATTTCATCCCTATCCACACAACTCTAGGAGCCCCATTCTCTTTGGATATCCCTTGTAAACCATATCTCTTGGTCTAGAACAGTGCAAAGAAAAACTTAACAGGGAATTTTAGAGTCATTACATTTATCCAGTCAGTTACTCAGCTTCCAAAGTCTTTTTTTCTGAAGCTCCTGTCTGACCGTGTCACCTCCTTACTCAGTAAAATTCAGTGACTCCCTATTACCTTCAGGATCAAAAACAAAATTCTGTTTGGCTTTTAAAGCCTTTTACAGCCTGGATCCTTTCTATCTCCCAAGTCTTCTGATATTTTATTTTTCTTTCACAATTCTTCTTCGATCCAAGGACACCACTATTCCTCACTCAAGGGACCACCAGGAATTTTCTCTGGCCAATATATGCCTCTGCATCTCCTCCTGGTTTCCCTGATTTTCTTCCAGTCTCAGCTAAAATGTCACCTTCAGCCAGAAGCCTTGCCTGGTGCCTTTTAATTTGTGTGCCTTCCCTTTATGCTTACTTATAATTTACCTTGTCTCTACCTTGTTTGTGCATAGTCATATACATGGGTTCTCTCCCATTACATTTGTGAACTCCTTGAGAGAAGGTGATGTTCTTGCCTCTTCCTATCCCTAGTGCTTACCGTAATGGTATACTGTAGGTGCTAAATAAATGGCTGGTCCTTCACCTCTATGAACCCCAGTTTTCTCGTCTTTAAAAATCATCTTTGCACTAGATGATGTCTTTACTTTAATTTCTAATTAAAACTAAAACCCTTTACACTCTCTCAGAGAGCCATACCATGTGGAAAGAGACATTTCTTGACAATCAAAGCTCCTCTAAGATCACTTCCTTAGAGCTTTGGTGGCCAGCTTGTCTAGTTCAAATGACATTGTTCCTTCCTACTTCTTTTCTTAAATTATAGCAAATCTCCCTTGAACCTAACTTTAGTATTCATTCATATATAATGGCAACCAATCAATATTTATAAAGAGCTCAATGTGTGTCTGGCACTACAGGAAATGCATTAAAGATGAAGGAAATTTCTGCCTTCATGGAGTTTATAGTTTACTAGCATCTTCACTTACATTACTTACATTTCATCCTTAAAATCCAACACAAGTATCTCATAGGATCATGGAATTAACAAATGGATTTTTATACCTGAGAGAGAAACAGAGACCCAAAGCCAGGATTTAAATTGAGGGCCCATGATCTCAAATTCAGGGCTCTTTCCACTGCTATACAATAGGGTCACATTGGCACAAGTCTTGCCAGGAGAAGGCCCTACAATTAATTCTTTCTGAATCTCTGTCTCTTTATCTCTCTGTCTGTCTGTCTCATTCTATCCCCCCTTCCAAAGCTATTTCACTTAAACACAAATAAAATCAATGTACCACTATTGGCTATGAAAATACATTCACACCTAGACATAATTGACAGTCTAAGGGTAAACTGTGCTGCCCAATTTCTATCCAATTTGGGAATTAAATTTCTCCCCAGTCAACTTCCTAAGAAGAGGAAATATTTTATGGCATAAACATCCAGTAAACTATCATATTTAATATAAGCTACTCCACAAATGATTTAATCAGACCACCATTTTAATGTCATTGTCAAAGACCCAGATTTTGTCATTGCGGATGCTTCTTTCATCAGTGGAGATTACAACCCCTCAGTGACTTATTAGATGTGCTTTGTGATTTGCTAATACCCCAAGACTCTATTTTCTGTAGCTACCTTTGTGAGAAACCCTTTTACTTAGCTAGGCAGGTTTCAGACCAACGTACAGCCAATCAAACAGCCTTGACAGCTTGGAAGAACCCAAAGAGGAATGAATCACTGAAAGGGTGATTCTTGTGCCTGATTTTTAGTGGAGTGTTTAATTTTTTTTCTAACCTGTGATTACATTAGTAATGAAAACTCCCTCTAACAAATACAGGGGAGAACCTATTTTTCAACTTCTAGTTTTAAAGTAGTGCCAGCAACAACTTAGAAGCCAAGTACTTTCCTAAAATTCATGGATCAAAGATTTAGAATTGAGTAGGATCTCAAATTCTACTTAGTTCAACTTTTTCATTATAATGACAAGGAAACCGAAGCATTGGGAAGTTTAATGATCTGTCCTGGAGTCAGAA
Source organism: Myrmecobius fasciatus (assembly GCA_023553655.1). Lineage (NCBI taxonomy): Eukaryota > Metazoa > Chordata > Mammalia > Dasyuromorphia > Myrmecobiidae > Myrmecobius > Myrmecobius fasciatus. The sequence goes on from JAJPUD010011873.1 coordinate 38,171, forward strand.
AGGAGTCAGGAAGACCCGAGTTCAAATATGGCTTCAGACACTAACTAGCTGTGGGACACTGGACAACTCTCTGCCTCAGTTTCCTCAACTTTAGTAATAATAATAGTAATTGGAGCAGTTAAGTGGCTCAGTGGATAGAGCACCAGCCCTGAAGTCAGGAGGACCTGAGTCCAAATCTGGCCTCAGCCACTTAACACTTCCTAGCTTTGTGACCTTGGGCAAGTCACTTAACCCCAATTGCCTTAGCAAAAAAAAAATATAATAGTAATTTAATAATAATAATAATAATAATAGCACATCTTTCCCAAAGTTGTGAGGATTCAATGAGATAACATTTGCAAAGCTTCTTGAACATAGTAGGTATTTGTCCTTCCCCTCTATCACACACAATATAATTAGAGATAGGCTTGGGAAATGTCATCTGACTCCAAAGCTTCTGCAAAATTACAAAATTTGAGTGTAAGAGTCAGGATTTGAATCCTGTCTTCTTGACTTTGACATTGATTTTTTATCTGCTATGACTTTCTTTAATGTTATAACAGATAGGGAACCTATGATTTTGTTGTCAATTCATGGGGAATTCTTGGATAAGGAAACTCTCTCTACCAATGTAGAAGGAGCACCTTCTCTGAAATTTATCAACTCTCTCTACCAATGTAGAAGAAGCACTTTCTCTGAAATTTATCAACTCTCTTTACCAATGTAGAAGAAGCACCTTCTCTGAAATTTACAAACTCTCTCTACCAATGTAGAAGGAGCACCTTCTCTGAAATTTATCAACTCTCTTTACCAATGTAGAAGAAGCACCTTCTCTGAAATTTACAAACTCTCTACCAATGTAGAAGAAGCACCTTCTCTGAAATTTACAAACTCTCTCTACCAATGTAGAAGGAGCACCTTCTCTGAAATTTATAAACTCTCTCTACCAATGTAGAAGGAACACCTTCTCTGAAATTTACAAACTCTCTCTACCAATGTAGAAGGAGCACCTTCTCTGAAATTTATCAACTCTCTTTACCAATGTAGAAGAAGCACCTTCTCTGAAATTTACAAACTCTCTCTACCAATGTAGAAGGAGCACCTTCTCTGAAATTTACAAACTCTCTCTACCAATGTAGAAGGAGCACCTTCTCTGAAATTTACAAACTCTACCAATGTAGAAGAAGCACCTTCTCTGAAATTTATACTCTCTCTAACCAATGTAGAAGAAGCACCTTCTCTGAAATTTATAAACTCTCTCCACCAGTGTAGAAGGAACACCTCTGAAATTTATAAACTTTCTCTACCAATGCAGAAGGAGCACCTTCTCTGAAATTTACAAACTTTACCAATGTAAGAGAAGCACCTTCTCTGAAATTTACAAACTCTCTCTAACAATGTAGAAGAAGCACCTTCTCTGAAATTTACAAACTTTCTACCAATGTAGAAGAAGCACCTTCTCTGAAATTTATACTCTCTCTACCAATGTAGAAGCACCTTCTCTGAAATTTACAAACTCTACCAATATAGAAGGAGCACCTCTGAAATTTGCAACCTCACAGCTGAATAGATCACTGAGCCTATGTGTTCAGAGTTACCCAGCCAGAAAGTAACAGAAGCATTTGAACCCAGGCTTTCCTAGCTTGGAAGCCAGTCCTCTCTCCATTTCCTTGTGCTATTATGTGTGTGAAAATTACTATAACAAAAATGATGTATCCATATTCATACACATATCCACTCATAAAGCTTTAAAATTTTATCTTATATACTATATTTTCAGTATCCCTTCCTATATATTTGGTAGCTGAGTCTATCACATGGGCTTTAAGTTATGTTCCCCTTTGCTGGCACAGATAATTGGAAATTGACTGTCCCAACTGCATGACCCCTAGGGATATCCATCGTCTCCTAGAGTTACTTTCAGATACAAGGAAGGAAAGACAGAAGAGCAATCTTCATCTGGGCTCCTGGATTTCCTTCCTGCCCCCCTCCCCCAACCCTGTTGCCATTCCCATAGTCTTTTGTGATGAAAAGGCAGCCTTTGGGGAGGAGAGCTCCTGGACTAAACTAAAAGGTGTAATGCAACAGGGCCAGAGGAGAAAAGAAAAGGTCCTACCAGGGTCACTCTTCTCTGCAAAGGCCACGATGTGGATTCCATTCAGATCATCTTCCTGTAGACAACAAAAATCAAGAATTATGCTCCAAATTGAACATAAAGAATATTAAATGGAGAAAAAAATCAGAAATTGTAATTTTAAGGAAGAAGGGATATAATGGGTATGTGAGGGAGAAGGATAGGAAAAAAGAAGGAAAATATTAGGTTCTAATCTCCAGGAGGGCAGATACTATTTTTGATATTTATAGCCCTAGTTAGTACCTAGCATAATGTCTTGGTATGTAGCAGAAACTTAAGCATTTCTTTCTTTCTTTCTTTCTTTCTTTCTTTCTTTCTTTCTTTCTTTCTTTCTTTCTTTCTTTCTTTCTTTCTTTCTTTCTTTCTTTCTTTTTCTCTTTCTTTCCTTCA
>JAJPUD010011874.1:0-42128 GCA_023553655.1 Myrmecobius fasciatus
AATTATATCCCCATTCTTTAAGGATACCCATAGTAGAAATATAGTTCTCAAGAGTTCTTTCCTTTTTACCTTTTTATGCTTCTCTTGAGTTCTGTATTTGGAGGTCAAATTTTTTGTTCAAATCTGGTCTTTTCATTAGAAATAGATGAAATTCTCCTGTATCATTGATGACCATCTTCTTCCCTGGAAGATAATGCTCATTCTAGCTGGATAACTTATTCCTGGTTGTAATCCAAGTTCTTTTGCCTTTCGGAATATCTGATTCCAGGCCCTTCGATCCTTTAATGTGGAAGCTGACAGATCTTGTGTAATTCTAATTACAGTTCCTCAGTATTTGAACTGTTTCTTTCTAGCTCCTTGCAATATCCTTTCCTTGGTGCGATAGTCCTGAAATTTGGCCACAATATTCCTTGGGGTTTTAATTTTGGGGTCTCTTTCAGGAGGTGATAAATGAATTCTTTCAATGCCAATTTTGCCTTCTGATTCTAAAACATCAGGGCAATTCTCTTTCATGATTTCCTGGAAGATAGCATCAAGGTTCTTTTTTTCATCGTGGCTTTCAGGGAGTCCGATAATCCTTAGATTGTCTCTTCTGGATCTGTTTTCCAAGTCAGTTGTTTTTCCTAGGAGATATTTTATATTTTCTTCTATTTTTTCATTTTTTTATTTTTGTTTGACTGATTCTTGAAGTTTTATTGAGTCATTTACTTCTATTTGTTCATTTTTAATTTTTAAAGTATTTCCTTCAGTTATCTTTTTTAGCTCCTTTTGTAACTGGCCAATTGAATTTTTTGGTTCAATGCAATCTTTTTCCATTTTGCCAATTTTATTTTTCAGTGAATTGTTGTCTTTTTCCAATTCATCATTTTTATTTTGCAGTGAATTGATGATTTTTTCTAATTCACCATTTTTATTTTCCAGTGAGTTGGTGATTTTTTCCAATTCACCAAATTTGTTTTTCAGTGAATTGTTGTTTTTTCCAATTCACCAATTTTGTTTGTCAGTGAATTGTTGTCTTTTTCCAATTCACCAGTCTTTTTTTCCAGTTTTTCACATCTCTGTTGTAGGGCATTATTTTCTTCTTGCACTGATCTCAATACATTTCCCCATTTTTCTTCTAGCTCTCTTTTGAGATTCTTTATGCAATCTTCCAGGTAATCCTTCTGAAAAGGGGACCAGCTCATGCCTGCCTTTGTGGCTTCATCTGGGATTGTTTTCAGAATCTCCGGATCTGGGGGCTGCCCTACTTTCTCTCCGTAAAAGCTGTCTATGGTGAGAGCTCTCTTCTGCTTCTTGCTCATGTTTTTGATTTTGAGGTCTAATTCAGAGCAGGGAATTCTGCAGCCGTTTCAATTTTCCCTGGGGCAGTTTGCCAAGTTGACTTCTGGTCTGGGGCTGGTCAGGCTAGATCCGCACTAGGACCACGCTTTCAGCTGCTCTCAATCCATCCTTTACCAAAGGCAGATCTGCCAAAGCACCTGCCCGCAAGCAGAGCAAAGTGGCCCAAGCGTCTCCCAGGGATTTCCTGGGTACCTAAAATCCGACACTCTGTCCCAACCCCGTCTTTCACCCCAGGCGTGCTGGCTTCTGATCTAGGCCAGCTGCCAATCCCCTGTACGTCTGAACCTGACCTTCTCTGGAGTTCTTTCAAAATAGATTTTTTGATAGAAGTGGGTTGTACTCCAAGTGTTTGATGGAGCCCTCACTCCAGAACCAGTTTGGAGGCTCAATTTGTCTGGGTCTGAGGGAAGGTCTCAGGAGCTCACAGAGAATGATGTCTGCACTTTGCCATCTTGGCTCCACCCCCTATTTCCAAATTATTTATTTGAATTTAATTATAAATTAAAATTTCCAAAAATTAATTTCAAGGAACTTAACATGATCACAAAAAATAAAACAAAACATTGTCTTAAGTTCATCAAAGTATATAACAATAAATTTCCATTTCAAGAAAGCATATATAATAATAAAAGAAATTATATTCATGAGTGTCCTTCTTCTTTAGAAAAATAACCCACAAGGAAGCAAAGAAAAGATGGACACTCATGAATATAATTTCTTCCATTATTATATAATGTTTTCTTAAAATGAAAATTTATTGTTGTATATTTTGAATATTCCCTATGTTCTGCTGGACGCATGGCAATGTTTTGTTTTGTTTTTTATGTTACTTTTCCCTCTTTCTTTTTTTATTGTGTTTTCTTATTTTGTATTTAGTTCAATAAATTTAAAAAGAAAAAAAAATAATTCATTGTAATCAATGACATAATCTTAAAAGTAGCTTTTGAAGGAGGTGAATGCACTACTCTAAAATTAGAAAGTAATTAAAGATTTGGTACTATACCATGCTAGCATTAAAGACAGCCATAGCCAGAGCATTTTAATTGCACCCTAATAAACACTCTAGTGATAGAATCTCTAAACAGAAGCTCCACTAGATCAACAAGTGGCATTTTAGTACATGCCTATAATATCACTAGGAATGAAACCGCAGACTTGACTCTGTACACACTCAAATTTGGGTGAGAACCCTAGCTGCCTATGACTTATGTACTGGAATTTTGTAAAATTTGGTGTGAAATTCAAATAAAAATGGCGATTAACCATACAAAAATATCCCTATGAGCTACATATCAACTTAGAAAATCACATATTAGCATTATTTGTGTTTGAATATATTCTTATTTATTCTATTAAATATTAATCTGGTTCGGGTGGCATTCAGAAATGCTATGTGCCATATGTAGGCCAGGAGCTGCATGTTTGACACCTCTAATTAAAAGATGAGAGAGAGAGAGAGGGAGGGAGGAAGAGAGAGAGGGAGAGGGAGAGAGGGAGAGGGAGAAAGAGAGAGACAGACAAAGAGAGACAGAGACAGAGACAGAGAGAGAAAGAGACAGAGACATAGACAGAGAGAGAAAAGGAGGGAGGGAGAGAGAGAGAACATTTTCAGATAAAGAGTTTAAAAGTTTCAGGGAAAGCTTCAAGGAAGAGATGATACTTAAGCTGAGCCTTTAAGAAATAAAAGTACTAGGGCAGCTAGATGGTGCAGTGGATAGAGCACCAGCCCTGAAGTCAGGAGGACCTGAGTTCAAATCTAGTCTCAGACACTTAACACTTCCTAGCTCTGTGACAGTGGGCAAGTCACTTAACCCCAATTTCCGCAGCAAAAAAAAAAAAAAGAAGAAGAAAGAAAAGAAATAAAGTACTTTAACAAGTAGAGAATGCATTTCATGTATGGCAAGTGACCTGTGATAGGATAAAAGAGGCAGGAGACTATAGGAGAGGGTTAGGGAAGAGCTAATAATCAAGTCATCTAGAAAAGGGGAGGAAATAAGCATTTTTAGTTACTTATTATGTATCAGACACTGGCTTTACAGATATATCTTATTTGATTCTCACAACAACCCTGGGGGATAGGTGTTATTATTATCCCCATTTTACAAATGAGGAAACTGAAGGAGGCAGCTTTTAAGTGACTTAGCCAGAGTCACACAGCTAGTAAGTATCTGAAGTTGGATTTTAACTCAGATCTTCTTAAATCCAGACCTGGCGTTCTATCCAATATGCCACCTAACTGCCTGAGAGAGTACATGAACTGAATAATTTGGAATAATGGAAAGGTAGATTTCATAAAATTATGGAAAATCTTAAATGCCAGCAGGCCAATGATTTTATATTTTATTTTAGAAGCAACAGGGAGCCACTCAAGGTTTTTGAGCATGAGAGTAACAAAACCTGGACTATGCATTTTGGCAGCTGTATGAAGGATAGAAGCCAGGGAAACCAGTTAGAGGTTGTCATAATAATCCAAACCCAAATCTTCTGACTCCAAGTCCAGTGCTTTTTCATCTCTCAACCCACTGCTGTCTTACCCAATCTCTCCCATTGCTAAGTGCAGATTAACAAGGACCCTAACAATGATAAATAGCAGGGTCATTTCCTCTCACTGCTATCCAGGCCTGGTACAACATCCTGCATCAAGAATCATGTCAATTTGTGAGCTTGCAAACTGGCACTTCCCTCACATGCCCAAGTCCACAGTCCTAAGTTTCCGTGGCAGAAAAACAATGCTGAAAATAATTGTGCCTGGCAGCAGTGGTGATGGTTCCAAAAACCATTCAGTACATCCAAGGCTGCCTGAATCTTTGGTCATTCTGTACAACAGCCAGATGCTTTGATATCATGCCCGATTAATCTGGAATGAGTTGGACTGTAATAATATGCATTCACAACAATCTGCTCTTGAAAAGGAAAGCTTTAATAATTTACAACATTTATGCCTTCCTGATCCTCTTCCTCTCTTTTTACCCTCACCTTCCCCAGAAGGCTATACCACTGACAGGGCCCACAGGTAGATCACACCAGGTTGGGGCAGAAAGCAAGAGCTCACTGGCTTCGTGACAACAGAGACTCCTGCACTGCCAATTATTACCCATTGACTACAGTAGTGCTGGCTCTGGGAAGCAAAGTAATTGCCATTTTCTCTCCTTCCCTTTTGGTAGAGGGGGTTAGAGCAGAGAGCCCTTGCAGGAGCCTGCTCTGGGGTGCCTGGATCTTTTCCAGAGTGTGCCGAGAAGATGACCTCACCATGGATCTGACATTATGCCATTCTGAAACTAATTTCAACAAAGCAGAGATGGGAGAAGTGTCTCTTTCTATATGTGTTCATTTTCATCTGCAGACCTTGAGAGGCAAGAGCCAGAAGGGATGGGGATAGGGACTGAACCTATGATTTCATAGTCATGGGGAACTCCTAGGCAAGGAAACTTCCTATACTAATGCAGGTTGGCACTTTCTTTGAACTTTTAGTCTTTGTTACCCAAAGCACTAAAAGATTCTGAAAGTCACCGAAAGTGACTTGTCCAGAGTCACATTGCCAACATGTGTCAAGGGTAGCACTTGAACCCAAGTCTTCTTGGTTCCAAGATCAGCTTTTAATCTATTATGTCACATGACATCTAGAGAATAATCCTGGAACTATAGAAGCATGGGATAATAGAATTTAGACTTTGAAGTGACCTTTAAAATATCTAATTATGGATTTTAATTCAACAACTATTTAAGACAGTGCATAGAAGTTGGTGCATCTAGATGGCACAACGAATAGAGCACTGTGCCTGGAGTGTTGCATTCAAATATGGCCTCAGATTTGAACTCAATAAGTATAGATACTTATTACCTATTGTAATAGATAATAAGTATCTATAGCCATGGGCAAGTCACTTACCCCTGCATGCCTCAGTTCCCTTATCTGTAGGAGCTGGAGAAAGAAATGGCCAACCACTCCAATACCTTTGCCAAGAAAACCCCAAATGGAGTCATGAAGAGTCAGACATGACTGAAAAACAACTCAACAACAATAGAAATTGAAGTTGGAGATCACTCAGAAGGCAATGAAAAAGCACATGGTAGCCTTGAAGTGGCTACAATAGATTACAAATAAGGAATTATGCAAGCAAAGTGGTGTGAAGGATATTATGTGAGAAATGTAAGACCAGAAAAGAAGATGGACTGTTAAAAGCAAGAGGTAACATTTGGGAAACCCATTTAGTTCTTTGATACCTAAGCAATATCAAGAGAATTAGAGGAAGGCTATCCCACTACAATGGGTAGATCACTGTGATTAATTTTTAGGAAGACATTAACAAGAGTTAGGCATAGATGAGTTTCCATCTATATCATTAGAATGAATCCTTATATCTACGAGATCACAGATTTATTGGAGTAGTTAAGTGTGCAGAACACTAAATAATAATAATTACGTTTTACATACTGATTTAAGATTTGCACATAGCTTTACAAATAGTATCTCATTCTATCCTCACAACAACCCTGAGACTTATCCAAGTCATTGAGAAAATCCTGATTTGATAGATAAGAAAACTGATATAGATTAAGGTTAAATGAGTAATCCTGAGTCATGCAACTAACAAATGTCTGAAGCAATAATTAAACTCAGGTCTTCCCAACTCCAAGTCCAGCACTTTATATACTGCATTGCCTAGATACCATTAGATAAAAAGTTTAGATAAGATCCTAGTTCCTCCCCTCATGAATTGTGGAATAAACACCATTTTCTGAGCAGGTCAGATTATTCAAAGTTATATTAAACAGCTGCTGGCTGGGTGATAAAGTATTCTCTCTAGTCTTTTGGCCCCTTAAATTATTATCCAGTAGTCAGAATGGGGGAAAGAAAGGAGAGAACATCACGAGTAGAGTTCAGAATGTCTGAAGGTCACAAATTTCTGTGTACAAAAAATTTGAAACATCTTGCTAAGGCAAGCAAAACTAGAAAGGGAAAAAAATTGAAACTCAGGCATATGTGCTCACTTATTTCAGGACTGATAGAGGGCAGATTGTAAGATGTTTCTAAATTAAGCTGGGCCTTGAAGGAAGAGTTCTTCAACTGACAGAGATAAAGGAATATATTACAAATATGTTTATTCTAAGCTGGATTCTATATTAATAAAGGGATAAGATGCCGATATAGATAACTCACTCAAAATTTTATAGTAAGTACATTAGAGGTTTACAAAACAAAATATAATATATGATTGATTTGTTGTATCCCAGCATAAAACTTTGTATTTATCTCTATTAAATTTCATCTTATTAGATTTGGTCCAGTGCTCTAAACTGACAAGATCTGTTCTGGAACCCAACTATATGTATCAAGCATGTTAAATTTCCTTCCCAGCTTTTTGTTATGTGCAAATTTGATGAACATAACATCTATGCCTTTATCCAAGTCATTGAGAAAAACATTAAATAGCACAAGATCTAACAGATATCTTTGAGGTCCTCTACTGGATACCTTCTAACATACTGACATTGAACTATTAACAACCAGTCTTTAAGTTTGAATATTCCACCAGTTCTGAATACATCTAATTATATCATGGACTTGATGTAGTATAATAGAAAGAGCATTTCTTTTAGAGATATGACATGAATTCAAATCCTACCTCTAATTCTCATTCTCTATGTGACCCTAGACAAATCTCTTAATTTTTTTAAACCTCAATTTTCTCATCTGAAAGATGAGGTTGGATTAAATGTCCTCTGAGGCTCTTTTAGTCCTATATCTATGATTTTGAAATAGACTATTCAATGTCTCAACATCTTCTCAAGAATAGGGCAAGATACTTTATCAAAAGATTTGCTAAAAGCTACGTAAAATAGCTTTAAACCACTCTCTCTGTTAGAAGTAAATCCAGGGCAATGAGGTTCTTGAGTATGTTTCCTACAAGGCTGTTGGTTTCATCCTGATTGGCTTTTCAAAGGGTGGCCTTTCAAGAAAGGAATCTGATAAGGACATAGCATTTCATGATGGTTGAGACACATTTCAGGGAATATGAAAGACTACTTTTCCTAGATCAAAATAAAACCTAGGGTCCATAATGGCTACTTTCCAGGAGACTGGCTAGAATACTAAACACAGTGTGAGCCTGGCCCTTGTGTTCTGTCACATAAACAATGAGCAGCAATCAGTCCTTCACTCCAGAGTGTGACAGATTTAATTTCTGATACAAAGTGGATATTTTGGTACCATATTCCCATGTTGTTTTTCAAGCCTTTGTTGAAGTTTTTCTACATGATTAGTTGTACTGTAAAAGTCCAGGGATCACTATTAGCTCATGTCCTAAGTGCCATTTGGTAAGGAGGAGCTGTAGTGGATATGTTGAATGAATTTTGAGAAGCAAATAGTAGAATCTATTTGCAATGAATTAACATACTTATATTTTGTGTCCTTAGCATTTGACCATGATATGGGTGATCAAGAGAAGATAATAAGGTCCTTTCTACCAGTGATCCAAAAAAGATTTCCATGGATGGACTTTTAATGGGACTCAGTCAACAAGGTTAAGCTGGTGGCTTATGACAAATATTCACTAGTCAGAGGAACTTTTCTTAAGAAAACATTATTAAGCCAAATATATAATCAGCTTACAACCTAGAGAAAGGTGCAGTATTTACTATGTTAATAATAATAACACAAGATCTTGAGATTGTTTTATAACTGTTACAAAATGCATAATATCACAGGAAAGAGAAAGAGGAAGGAGAGGAGGGGAAGGAGGGGGAAGAGGGGAAGGAGGGGGAAGGGAAGGAAGAGAAGGAGGTGGAGGAGGAGAGGAAGAAAGGGGATGAGGAGGGAAGGGGGGATAAGGAGGGGAGGAGGGGGGAGATGAGGAAGGGGAGGAAGGAGAAAGGGAAGAGGAAGATGGGGAGGGGGAGGAAAAGGATGGGGAGGAAGGGGAGGAGGAGGATGGGGAGGAGGATGAAGGGGAGGAGGAGGATGGGGAGGGGGATGAAGAGGAGGAGGAGGATGGAGAGAAAGGGGAGGAGGAGAAGAAAGAGGCAGAGAAGGAGGAGGAGAGAGAGGAGGGGGAAGGGAAACAGGAAAAGGAAGAAGAAAAGGGAGGAGGAGAGAAAGGGGAAGAAAAAGAAGAGTGGGAGAAGGAGAAGGAGAAAGAAGAACAAGAACAAAAAGAACAAGAACAAGAAGAATGTGATCTCATTTCTCAAGCTCATATTTCCATGGGCTAGAATCTATTTCCATATTTTAATATATTTGTAATTTTGAATTGTGTGAATTTGAATACATGCAACCACTTCACTGTATGCACTAATTGGGAATCTAATTATACCCTCTGCCCCTGAAGCCTCTCCCTTTGATTGGCTCTTTCCTCAGAGAAGTTCCATTCTAAGAAGGATACCTAATCTAATCATATTTTTATTCCTTTCCAGGTTGTACTCATGACTCTCTAGGTCTTTCTCTACAATGTCATTACACTGGATACTTTCATCTCCTGATACCCCTTTCAGAGCTTTCTTGTTATGTATTGCCTTCTTCCATTCAAAAGTAAACTACTTGAAGACAGGGACTCTCTGTTTGTATTTGTAGCTTAGCACAGTGGTGTGTGTATGTAATAAATGCTTGTTGGCTTAACATTGCTTGAAAAACATACATGAATTTGTAAAGGCATGTTGTTCATTTATGATTTTGTCCAATTACAAACATCATATAATTAGCAAATGGGGGAAATAATACCAATCATGTATATTTTATGTCATAGTAGATGGAAAATTATTATAAGACAAAAATAAATTTCCATTGTAATCCAAAATTATCCAAATACTCATAATTCTAGCTATTGTCATACGCTTAATTCAATAATACATTTAAATAAATAAAGGATTATTTGAATTTCCCAAGCAGTCACCAAGGGACTCTATAAGATATTATGCTCTTGTAGATGTCACAAAAAGCATAAGAAGCTCCCTCTAAAAATATTTTATTCACATGCAGGTTCTTTTAAAGACACCAAGACAAACACTTTTTCCCTCAAACTTATTCATAAAGAAAAAATATATATGTCTCATATTTTTGCTTCTCCACAGCTATTATTTTAATGACTACAGCAAGATGCTATGTATTCATTTCATTTTCAAAGAAAAGGACATTGTACAATTGTCATTATCATATTAATTTTAAGGCGTGCATCAAATAGTATAACTGTTCTATATATAATTTAAATATCAAGAATCAAAAGAAAAATAAAAATCTAGAATCCCTTTCAAAAATTTCATAACTCTAGGTATCTGCTAAATACAGTCAATATCTGGAACTTCATTGTTTCCTATATATGTACTAAATAACCAATAGCATTCCCTCCTCTCAGTCAGGTAGGAAAGGGAAGGGGTTATCTTAATTTCTCTATATTGAAAAAAATATCCAACAGGTCCATATTTAAGGATTTAACTTTATATAATCTATGCAATCTTTTATAATATGGCATATTGGTCTGAAACTTTAAAGACAGTTTTTCAGTTGTCAAAGTCCATATTTTTATGTCAAAATAAAAGAATCCACTATTTTCTCACATTTATTAGTAGAGTTTGCTCCTTTTTTTTCCAAGTAACTTGAATTTAGTTTTGAAATTACAACTTAAGCATTTCAAACCATGATAGCCAAGATTTCTTCCCCAGACCACAAATTCAGTTTACATTGCTACAGGTACAGATAATTTTTGAACCAAATACAGTACTATATATAATATGTAAATAAGCATATACATATTAAGAGGTTCATGATTTTTTAAAATATTGATAGGGTTATATTATAGAAAACTGCACTAGGATTTTAAGTATTGTGGACTAGTCAAATTAGTATGAAGTTTCTAAAACTAAAATAAAATAGAAACTACCCTATATACTGTAAAACAAAACAATAAGAACTTAAATAGAAAAATGAAGTAATAGTTGATTCTGGAGTAAACAAAGAACCATTAGAGTTATTAATAAAGTATCCTAGAGGGGAAAGGGGGGAAAAATTCACCTAAATTCCAGAATCCAAGTATCTTTCTATTTAAGTAAGAGCCTATTGAACAATATGATTTAGCCATGTATTTGTCTGCAGAGGAAAAGGATAAAAAGAGATGGTTGCTTAATGTAAAATACAATATCTATATAAAACTAAGATCTAACAACATCTGTAATGGATAACTATTAGAGGTCTTTTCCATAAGATCAGGGATAAAGTAAAGCTATCTCCAAGAGTATGACTCCTATTATTTTATATAATTCTAGAAATGCGGGATGTAACAATAAGAAAAACAGAGGAAATAAACAGGCAATAAAGAAACAAAATTATTATGATTATTTGTTACAAAGAAGAACTTTTATTTTTCTTTGAGTATTTTTAAGGATCCACTGAAGTGGTAGCAATATTTAAAAATGAATCATTAAAAAATGAATCTCAAATGAATCATTAAAAAAGAGACAGCAGAAGGGCACACAAATAGGATACTAGAATTATCGTTTCTTTTTTTTAAATTTCTAACCATAGTAAGGGAAAAAGCCAAACTATTAAAAACAAATGGAATTTGTAAACATTAGTTTATTTAATCTTCATAACAACCCAGTAAGATAGGCATACTATTATTTCCATTTTACAGGTAAAGAAAATGAGGTTGAAAAGTCATGTGATTTTTCCAGAGCCACAAAGCTAGCAAATGAAACAGAATTTGAACTTTCTTCCTGACTCCCAATCTACCCACTAAACCACCAAGTGCTCATATAGAACAGCAGTTTGCAGTTTTATATGAAAAAAAAGAGTACCTCCTATTCACCAGGGTCTAAAGAGAGAACTTTTAAAAGTATCTCCGTACTTTCTGAGACCACTTTCAATGGTATTTGCAAGTCAGATGGTTAGACTAAAGAACTGGTGAATACTGGAAATGTCAATGGAATCTTTAAGACTTGTGGAATATAGACTACTACATTATTGGCATTTTATTAAAAAGAAGTCTGGCTTTCAGACAAAGTTTCCCCCAGATTTGCTGCATTTTTAGATATATATTGTGTCTCCCCCATTAGATTGTGAACTTCTCAAAAGCAGGGATTAACTTGCTTTTCTATTTGTGCTTAGTTACAGTGCTTTGCACAAAATAAATGCTTACTTTTTTTCAAATTGTTATTCAGAAATCAAAAGGGGGGTGGGTGAGAGGGAATATCACCTGCAAAGCAGTATTTGTGAGCGTCATGACTTTCTTAGCGCAGAAAGAACATCTTGTGGTTACTAAAACAAGAAGAATGAGGGGGGGAAAGAACAAATGTCACCAAGGTAAAATGGAAGGCAGTTTCTAATAAAGAATCGTTTATTCTAAGTCTGGCTTTACACTAATAAGAGCCTAAGACATTTGTAAGAACTATAATGTACATAGTGCTTTAAGGTTTGCTCATTGTTTTACATATATTATGTCATTTGATCCTCACAAGAATTTTTAGAAGTAGGTACTATGATTTTCCCATTTTACAGATAAGGAAACTGAGACTAAGAGAAATTAAATAACTTGCTCAGAATCATACAGCTAGTAAATATGTGGAGAGGAATTTAAATCTGAGTATCCATAATTCCAAGTTCAAGAGATCCATTATTTCATAATGCTTTAGTACTGAGGATTATCATGCAAAATGTTATTTTGTTGTTGTTTAGTCTTTCAGTTATATCAGACTCTTTGTGACTCCACATATCTAATACAGCAGATTCTTCTATCCTCCTCTTATGTCTAAAGTCTGTCCAAGTTCATATTTGTCATTTCCATGGTACTATCATCCATCTTATTCTCTGATGTCCCTTTTTCCTTTTGCTTCAATATTTCCCAACATTAAGGACTTTTTCAGTGAGTCCCATCTTCTCATTATGTAGCCAAAATATTAAAGCTTCAGTTTTACCATTTGATCTTCCAGTGAGTAGTCTGAATTACTTTAAATATTGACAGATTTTATCTCCTAGCTATCCAAAGAGCTCTCAGCTTTCCTTTTAGCCCAACTCTCATAGCAATACATTGCTACTGAAAAAAAAAAAAACATAGTTTTGACTACAAGGGCCTTTGTTGGCAAGGTGTTGTCTCTGCTTTTTAGCATGTTATCCAAATTCGCCTTAACTTTCCTTCCAAGGAGTAAACATCTTTTAATTTCATGGCTGCAATCACCATCAGCAGTGATCTTTGAGCCTAAGAATATAAAACTTGATACTGTTTCCATACTCCAGGAAATGATGGGATCAGTTGCCAAGATTTTAAGGTTTTTTTTATTTTAAACTTCAAGCCAGGTTTTATATTTTCCTCTTTTACCCTTATGAAAATGTTTCTTAATTTTTCTTCACCTTCTGGCATAAGAGTAGTATCATGAGATATCTGAGATTGTTGATGTTTCTCCTGGCAACACTAATTCTTGCTTTTAATTCATCTAGCCTGGCATTTCACATGATGCATTCTGAATGTAAGTTAAATAAATAAAGTGACAATATATATCCGTGTAGTACTCCTTTTCCAATATGAAATCAATCAGTTGTTCCATGTTTTGCTCTAACTATTGCTTCTTTACCTACATACAAGTTCTTCAAGAGACAGGTAAGATGATATGGTACTCCCATCTCTGAGAACTTGCCACTTATTGTTGTGATCCGCACAGTCAAGTCTTCAGGGTAATAAATAAAACAGAAATAGATGTTTTTCTGGAACTCTTGTTTTCTCCATAATTCAGTGAATATTGGCCATTTGGTCTTTAGTTATTCTGCTTCTTCAAAAAACATCCTGGCTCCATTCTTCTAGTAATTTTTGATTCACAAATTGCTGAAGCCTCTCTCGCAAAATCTTAACATAACCTTGCTGGCATGTGAAATGAACACATTGTTCAGTAATTTGAACAAACCTTGAAGACTGGAGGACAACTGCAAGTATATCCAGTACTAATGAAACAGCTGGGGCATAGTAGAAAGGAAGTACAGTTGTGGATGCATCTAGTAATGAAAGGAAAATAAGATGCTATAAAGATCAATATTGCATAGGAACCTGGAATGTAAGCAGTATGAATCAAGGCAAGCTGTCCATGGTCAAACAGGAGAAGAAAGATGAAACATTGTTATCTTAGATGTCAGCAAAATGTTAGAGAAAATGCTTTACAAAGATATAAAAACAAAATATTTAATGTATGTGCCGAGTAGGAAAGTGGCTACCAAATGTCAAGAAATACTTCCTGGAGAAGGTCCTATTTGAGTCAAGTTAAAGAATGGGTAGGATTTTAATAGGGAATGAGTGTACAAAGTATAAACAAAAGTATATAATGCAACTTTATGTGAATTATGAAGCTATATATCAGACAACGGTATTGACTGCCTTAGGGTGAAGATGTATTAGAGATGACTACACTCTTGTGAATTTCCAAAGTTCAGGAGAGGGTCCTACCAGAAAGTAGGAATTACAGTCCTACCAAGATTTTCTAGAAGACAGTGAAAAATGAAGTCTCAAGGGACTATTTTACCCAGAAGCAGCTGAGAGAGCTACAAAAATTCATCCATAGACTTTGGTGAATATAGAAGTGAATTGGAGGGGGCGGGTATTTGAATGCTATGTAGAAAACGGTTTAAGTTTGAGCCCACTCTCCCCTGAGACCAAGGTGGTACGGAGAGAATATACCCCCAGGAGTTGGGGAAAATATTTGTATTTCTGTTCTTGCTATCTTTGAAGCAAATATTCCATTGTAAAAGCAAATTGATGTTACATGTTAAACTGGAACTAGAATGCAAATTAATAGTGATTAACAGTAAGGAGAACACAATAGAATGAGGATTCAAGCTGATAGAATTATAGAAGGGCATTTCTACCCTTCAGAGGTACTCTTAGGAACTAAAGAGAGACATAAAGTTGACTTTGATGTGAAGAATAAGTGCCTAACTCACTACACAAATAATCAATTTCTTATATTCTCTTTCTTTCACTCTCATTTTTCTCATATTCATTCTTTTTATTGACTTTAGATAGCATCAACACTTGGAAGGCCATTCTCTTTTTTTTCTTCTCTTGTTAGCCCAGAAAGGACTCAAACCCATTTTCTGTTTCATATCCTAGAAATAATTGTCTTGATCTCAGTTCCCAGTCAGATTGTCAGACTTCAAAGTTCCCAGTGCAGGAACTCGCACCTAGCTCCCACTTTTTCTTTTAGATTGCCTGAGTTAAATGATATCTTTATTGCTATTGACATCTATCCTAGGGACAGGAGAAGCTCAGATGGAAGAATTAATGCAGATCATGTTAAACTATATCTGATGTCACAGTTTCATTATTGCCTGCTGACTATATTCATTCATACTTTGTGTATGCATTGGAGGCCAGGGGGATTGGGAGCTCGCAGCAGTGACACTAAGTACAAAAATCCATATCATAATAATAGTAGAAGAGACTTAAAGCCCGTATTTTGGGTTGGGGCCTCCAGCCTGTTGGTTTCTTCCCTACTACTTAATTTCCTTCTCTAAACAAATAATCTCACCACAACAAATAGTACCTTATCTTCTCTGTACTTCACATCTCACCTTTCACTGGATCTCTGCCCCTACTTAGCAAACTTTACTCTTTTCAGCAGTCTGACTTCATGATATACTGACTTCATTACTTCAATAATATATAATTTAGTTGGTATGGACACTCCCTACATTAATCCAGACTGGTGAACCTTTCTGTGCCTTCATAGAAACTGTTCATGAGTTTCTTTGACTAAATTACTCCACAGAAAACTTAGCGGTGATGATCTCTGAACTTACCTTCTTTCTAATCTGTACAAATATGTCTGCTAATTACGTGTTATGTTCTGCATTAGAATGTGAGCTCCTGAGGACAGAAACTGTATTAGCCTTTACTTATATCCCTACTACAAAGCCTGAAATATAAGTTTTTAATAAATGTTTGTTGACTGAATGAATCAGCGAAGAAATGATAATTTATGCTAGTCAGACAAAAGACACTAAATTTAACCAGGTTAGACCCTGGTCAGCAGACATACAGTTCATTTTTCAAGCCAGTATTCTAAAGCTTTCTAGCTTAGTAGACCCTATCAGAATTTACATTCCATTAGCATGACCTTGGAAGATGCAAAACCATCTCCACATCAAGACGAGGCTTAGGAAGAATATTTAAAATAGACAATCCCTAAAAATTTCTGTGGAAATATTGGTGTAGTTAACTGCTCCCAGAAATAACATATTCCTTTTCTCCCCCTTCCCCAGGCCCTTATCTCATCAGTGAGAGAGAGGCTGTAGGGAAGTTGGTCTCATTCTGTCTCATGCTCATTCTCCGCTTCCCAATACCACAATAATCCCAACATTCCTGATTTGGGGGAGGGGGAGAGAACTAAGCAGATGTAAGCAAGGAAAACTTGTATGTGGAAAGAGCCTTTGGGCCCAGGTGATGACCTGAAATATCCTCTAACATGTGGGAGATTTATTCTAAAGAAGTAAATGACCCAAGAAACAATTAATGCTTTCTTCCTCCAGGGAACCTGGAAACTTCAAATTAGCAAAATATCTTCTCAGACTAGCTAGCTGGGTGAATTTTCTTTTTTTTTAATTCTTTTTTTTAAAGTTGTTGTTTCTTTTTTTTTCTCCCCTCACCTCCCTTGTATTTAAAGAGTGATCCAAGTGAAAACTGCCAACTTTGAGCTTCTGAGTGGAATTCTCCTCCACACTTGAAGTTGTGAGTGCTTTCACTAGCCTGGGTCTCCTTGAACTGTCTTCCTGGCATCAAATAGCTCCCCCTGCCACACACCACCTCCTCAACCCCTCCTACCTCATCCAAGAGAGAATTTGGAACTATGGGCTTCTTTTTTTTCTGGCACCCACCTCAGCCAAAAGAAATTGAGTGTTTACCTCCCACAGACACCAAAAGTTCAGTATCTCTCTGGGTTGTGTACTCAGCCTTTGAAAGAAAAGTAGGGAAGCTATGGAGATAGGAGGGGAAGGAAGGAGAGGAAAGGAAAGAAGAAGAAATATTCCCTCCTACTCCCTCCCACAAGACAAACACTATCCAAGTCAAAATATCTCTGAGTTTTCCAAGGTGGGAATTGGCTTTGCCAGGCCTATTCCATTTCTTCTATTCTCCAACAATCAAACATTGGGAGGGGAGTGTGCATTTTGGACCAGCCTGGTGTGAGGTCTCAGCACTCGTTCAGAAAGTCACTCCAGCAATTAAGTCTCAGGAGCTCCCCCCACCCCCAACCTTATTTTTTTTCTTTTGAAAGGATATGCCCCACTGTGCAGGGTATTGCAGCCACCCTCCCTGTCAGGCCGTTTCGCAGTAGTATTGTGGCGCCGTGGAGAGGAGCTAATTGGATTTGTTGTCACCTCCTGAAGCTGCCAGGAGCTCACGTCTGCTCTGGTTACAGATGAAGACATCACGGTGACAGGCTCAGAGATGGCTCAGCTGGCATCCCAAGGCCACTAATAGAGCCATGTTGATTTAATGTCCGAGTGGAGAGGTACGGACAAGCTGTTCAAGTTTTCTATTCCAAACAAAGCAGAGATATGCCATCCGTCATCTGTGGATCAGTAAATAAGCTTCCATTTGCCTCTAGTAGTGCTTAACCATTGCTACAAAAGAATGACAAAGTATTTTAGCAGGGAGATGCTCGCTTTAAACAGGAGCTATGTCTCTGTGGTTTATATCACTCTAGGGGAAAAAGGACTAATTCTCCCAACATGTAAATTTGACTTAACTATGCAATTATAGATGGGTACTATTCACCCTTGAAACTGTACACATTAAAAGGTGTGCATGTTTTTTGAATGTGTGCACCTATATGCTCATGTGTGTTTAATTTTTAAAATCAATGGAACCTCTGATGACCATGATCATGGTATTTATCATTACTCTGGATTAATTCTAGAATGACATTGACCCTTAAGATCTGATACATAGGGAGAAATACAGAATTGGTTCTTTGTATCTTGACAAAAGGAAAGTCTATGAGAGTGAAGGACATTAGAGGAAACCCTACAGAAACTCTTCATTCTGAGAGCATATCAAAACATCTCTAGAGCATCATCTCCTATGATCATGGGATCATAGTAATCACACCTTCTGGAAACAAAAGACTAGTCCTTTTCTTTGACTGATAGCCATTGGGAGTTTATTTTTTATGTAAAAACTGCATTTATCAGTTGCTATGTTCAAGCATAGCCCAGTACTTGTAGTTACAAAACTTTAGCTCAAATCCTGTCTGCTATTTATTTACATTGAACAAGTCACTTAACCTTTCCAGATTTTGTCTTGCTCATCTGTAAAATGATAGGATTGGACTAGAAGACATCAAAAATCCTTTCTTGATCTGGAACTACTATGTTTTCTATGGTCAAATAAAAAATACTTAAGTTTAGATTAAAGCAGGAAAGCATTTAGTTGAATACAATAAAGGTTTTTTTCACCCTTCCGACAATAAAATATCAGAAAAAACAAGTGGAAAAAAATTCATCCCTTCAAGGAGATCATCAGGAGAATAGGACAAATACCTGTGCCAGACAATAAAGATAATCAGTTACCTAGATGTACAAGCAGATAAAACATCTTTTGAGGTACCTTTCAACAATGGGGGGATTCAACGATTTTACTTATCTAATCATATGGTCTTCCATATCTCACATATTTTAAATAATGGAAGAACAGTTAAAGTGAAATGAGAAAAATAGAGATTAATAGAGTTTCCACACTCAATTTACCCACATGGAAAGAGATTTTGGTATGAAGTGCACATCTCTAATTTAACCAGCAATTTAAGGGTGTCAGAGGCAGCTAGACGATCCAGTGAACAGAGAATTGGGTTTGGGGTCAGAAAGACCTGAGTTTAGATCCAGCCATTAGATGTGTGATCCTAGATAAGTCATTTAACCCTGCTTGCTCCTCTGTAAAATGAAATGAAGAAGAAAATGGTAAACCAATTCAGTATCTTTGCCAAGAAAACCCCAAATGGGGTTACAAAGAGTAAAACATGATGGACACAAGTGAACAGCAACATCAATTAAGATTGCAAAACCATATCCACTAGTTGGGAGGTCACACAAATATTATGCCCATTTTAAGATGATGAATATGACTCTCAGAGAAATGCAATGGTTTGCTCAGTCATTCAGCTAAAAAAAATAAAAAGTTAGAGCTAAGATTTGAACCCAAGTCTTTTGATTCCTAGATCCATTCTCTTTGTACTCTGTCTTTAAGGAGCATCTATACTGGGTTCTCCTAAGGCTCCACTGTCTAAGCTGTAATGCTCAGGATACTTCTTTGGGGACTATGGTATTTATGAAACAAGACTATTGGGGAAAAAATTAAAGCATGATAGGAATAGCATAAATTTTGATCTGAAAGGAATTTTGGAGATCATATTTTATCTCACTCCATTATTTTATAAATGAGAAAATGAGGGAAGTCCAGGAAAGGTAAATAGTTACCTTTCTGTCCACCAGAGTAGGTATGAAGTACATTCAGACTTTAAACAACAGGTCCTTTAATGCCATATATCTTTTATTCACTCATATTTTCTCCCCTAATATAAGGTAACCTCTTACAGTTCCCCTTCCTCATTTTCAAAGACTTCATAAACATTAACTAAATTCTTCTGCCAGGCTCCCAAAAAAGAAAAATCTAAGCTGATTTCAGAAAATCTGAGAAATAAGAGACCTGATCTTATTTTGGAAAAGCTTGATGACTTTTGGAAAGATATTTTCAAGGTCAGGTGAAGTTCTAATTCTATTTTGCATTGACTTTTTAACTGCTAGGCCCATCAAAAATTCTATTCTTTCTTTAAGACCTGGGTCAGAATCTTCCTACCCTTTCCATGAAGCCTTCCCTACTCATCCTAGTCCTCACTGATCTATCCATGTGCAAAATTTTTCCAATGGTCTTTCAAATCAATCAATCAATAAATTTAATAAATACCTACTATGTGTCAGGCACTACATTAAGTACTTTCCATTGGAAAAAGTGCTGTATTTGGAGTCAGAGAATCTAGATGTGAACTCTAGCTCTCTTTATTTCCCCAACCAACTCTGCGAAAGCCACATAACCAGAAGAATGACTAGGAATTTCAGCCCCTATGACAAATGCAATTGAGTTAGGAGGTTGGAAGAAGAAGACTAAGGTCTCTCTTCTGTATAGTTGAGGTAAACAAGAGACAAAGATCATAGAGTCAAGGAATTTAAAGAATTAGGTCTAACTGTTTGAAAGTAGGTAGAGATTGGAATGCATAAGAAGGTTGTGAGCTACGTACCAGACTTATTGAGCAAGAAAGAAAGTATGCCAGAGATCCTTAGATTGTAGCAACAAAGAATTGGATAAGATGAAGTGAACTTGAAAGGAGAAGAGCTGGTCAGTAAGGGATGGTACAAAGGGGAAGATCTGAAAATAGCAGTAAGGAACCAAGAGTATGCTAACTCTGACTGACCCTGCATCTCAGGGAGCTTGAAAGAAGCAGCTGTCCTTAGAGAGAGTGGCAAAAGATATATGTCTTCAGAATGCAGGTAGATTCTTATAATCACTAAGACAGAAGGAATGTGCCAAGAAACTCTAAGTATGTACAGGAATGTGTTTTCAATAGATGGACAATAGAAAGGAAGGGCAGAGGAGAATAGGGACTGAGGAGGGCAAAGATTGATCTGTATAAAGATGAGAGTGTAGGGAAAGAAAAAAAAGCATTGTGGTATACTAGATAGAATGCTGATTGAGAATCAGAAAGACTTAGATTTGGGAATCCAAGCTATGTTACCTAGAACAAGTCATTATAATTCTCCAAGCCTCAGCTTCCTCACCTCCAAAAGTTGTGATTAAACATCAAAAAAAAAAATCAAACAAAATAATATATGTAAAGCATTTTGAAAATCTTAAAGTATATAAATATAAACTATAAGCAGAAGAAAAGAGTTTTGAAGGTAAGGAAGAAGGTAGGTTACCCATGAGAGTTCAACTGCAGGCACAATCATGGGAAATAGAGAGATATTTCATTTCCTAATACTTTGATCCTAAGTTCTGCTGACAAGCCCAAGTTCCCTCATCTTATCCCAAAGCTACCTTTCAATTCTAATTTTCAAAGCAGCATGGGCCAGCAAAATACCTCAAAGTATGATGTGTGGGGACAGTAGTCTTTATATTACAGCAGAGGAGAAAACAGCTACCTGAGACAAAGACCTAAATATCTCATTAGAGTTGCAGCAATGCATATGGTTTCTCTGAACCTTGTGATCTCTTCCCTGAATTCTTACCACATTTATATTCAATACCACAAAATTAAATTCATAACTTGATTAAACCCTAGTTTCCATTGTTCTCATTAAGCCTCAGTCTCCCTATCTAGAAAATAACAACATAGGACTGGCATCACAGAATGTTAGAGGTAGAAGGAACTATAGAGATAACTTAGCCCAACCCTTTCATATTTCAAAGAAAAGAAAGAAAGGAAAGACAGCTACCCAAGATCAACTTGGATTATCTTTCATAGCCAGAATTCAAATTCAGATACATCACTCCAAATCCATATCCATTTCACTATCCAGGAATTCATAATCTTTTTGTATCATGGACTCTTCTGGTGGCCTGATGAAGCCAATGGACACTTTTTTAAATAATGTTTTTAAATAGACAAAACAAAATATATAGTGTTACAAAAGAAACTTAAGGATAATGAAAATAAATATACTTTTCCCCCCATCCAAATTCACAGACCCTCTGAAATCTATCCCCAGACCAATTAAGATGAAGAAATCTAGCAACTCTGCTGCCTTTCTAAGGTCCCTGCTGACTCAACCATTTGTTGATTTTTAGTCCTTCTATTAGTCTTCTTTCCACAGATCAAAATTCAAAACACTTTGAAAATTGGGACTATTGGTTATTTATTTTTGCTGCCTCTACAGCACTGAGCCCAGCTGATCATAAGTAGGTACTTATGGACTTCCCGTTCAATCAAGCAATCCTTATCTCTCTCAGATAATTGGATGAAGTTCCTTTTTGGTTTGTACCTCTCCTATGCATTTTCATGGCATTGTGCATTCTAGTTATTGATACATACGTCTTAACTTCTTACCAGATTGTAATCATAATGACAGACATGGTTTCTCATCTAAACTTTGATCTCTAGTACCTCCTTATTGTGGGACATATGAGGAAAGAGTTAAGAAAAAGAATAGTAACTGGAGGTATGTCCAGGGAGATGGGCTCCCACTGCCTTTTACATAATAGATTAGTCTAATTTAATTTCCTAGAGGCTTACTTCTTTAACAGGCTCAGAATGAATTATTTGTACTAGCTGGTGAGATGGGCAGCTATTCTGAATGTGTGGCTGGCTTTCTTGCTCCCTAGCCATATTATCATGAAAGACCTTTGAGAGCCCAGTCTGCTACACTTATCTCCTACAAACAAATGATACCAGAAAACAAGATTAAAACATGCCAAACCCCACTTCAAAAGAAAACTCATATTAAAGTCAACTGGGCCTGGAGTCAGAAGACCAGTTCTGTAACCTTACAACCACTGACTTTGTGATTTTAAGCAAGTTTCTTTACCTTCTTGAACCTCAGTTTCCTCATCTGCAAAACTGAAATAATAGCATTTGCATTGGTTACTCTGGGTTTTTATAGGAACCAAATATAAAGAAGTTTGTAAACAGTAAATATGATCTCTACTCCAGAGCGTATTACCAATAAACATACAGGGCTGGCATGCAGATTGAATAAATTAATAATAGTATGATAAATGTGGGGAAGGCCTCAGAAAAGTAAAATATCCACTTCTACCATAATTGAGATTCCATCATTAGAGGTTAATTCCTTTGTAGCAAACATTGTTCTTTCCTTGAAAATTTGCTTATAAAATGTAAATGACCCTTAGAGTGGTAACACACTAAACCTCTAATATCAAAACAGAAATGAAAGCATCTAATTGATTTTTCTTCCATTATAAGAAACAAGAACAACAAAAAATAATAAGGTAGGTAAGGGCAGAAGAGAGTAGCTAACAGGAGGGAAGGGGCTAGATAGGAACCCCAAGGAAAACTTCATCACTTAATTCCTCAGAATTTGTTTCCTTGTTTGATAAGCGGGGTTAATTATTTTTCTAATATTCTTCTGAGCATCCCTCACTAAAGAATTTTTTAAACATTAAAGTCTTAGAGAAATTTGAACTATTGACTAACTTCTTTTATCTCTCTCTCTCCTTTCCATCCTCTCTTCCCTATTTCTCTCTTTCCCTTCTAGTCCTTTTCCCACCTTTTCCATCTCTTTCCTGCTTCTCTCTCCTCCCCTCTCTTCATCTTCTCCTTTTCTCCCTCTTCTTCCCTTCACCTCCTTCAATCCTTTTCTCTCCCTCTTTCCCTCTTCTTTTCTCTCTTCCCTCCCTTTCTTCTTTCTCTCTTTCTTCCTTTCTCTCTCCTTTCTTCCTTTCTCTCCTTTTTGCCTCTTCCTCATCCTCTTCCTCTTCTTTTTCTTTCCCCTCCTCTTCTCTCAATACCCCTTTCTTTCTCTCTTCACACATATTTTTCTGTCTCTCCCTCCACTCACCCCTCTATTTCACCCTCCCTCCCTTAGATGGGAGATTGGGAATTGAAACCCTTCCTCTCCTTCCCCTCAACCACCTTCCCTAGGGGAGACAAAGACCTCACAGAATAAATACTACATTCTATCAGCCCCTCTGGCCAACACAGTTGTTCATTGTTGATGAGCTCCTAAGGGAGTGTCATCCAACTCTTCTCATTCATAGGGGATCCCATAAATAAATAACTTACAGATTGTAAAGACAAACTCAGGAAAATCATACCAATTTAAGACAAGTAACTGACCCCATCACCTCTTACTGGCATCTACCAAGCAATGATGAAATAGGTCAGGAGCCCCTCACTAACTTTCTCTTGTCCATTTACCTGAGTCATCCACAGTCACAAAAAGCAAGTAAAATATGGTTCTGATCAGTTCTTAATTTCTCTAATTGATGTCAGTTTATTTCATTGTCTCTTGCTGTCTGGGGAGAAGGAGAGAAGAGGCTTGTTTCCAGTGGAAGGAAATAAAAGAATCTTTTCCCTTCTTTGGGGAAGAGGAGAATATGATCCCAACATTTGAGGTAATACTAATCCTTCATATTTCTATAGCTTTTAAGGAATACAAAACACTTTCCTCACAATAATCTTATGAAGTGGATTATGCAAGGATTGTTATACTTTTTTACAGATAAGGAAATTGAGTTTTAAGTGACTTGTCCATAGTCACACAGTTAGCTATGGCTCTGAGCAAGGATTTGAAGCAAGGTTTCTTGATACTGAGTCCAGTGGTTTTTCTTCTATGCCTCTTCCTTGAACCTCTGGGATCTAGAGAGATCACATTAAACTGGAAGTATAAGTTTTCAAAATATTACTTCAGCTACAAGCTCAAGAATATGACAAGATCTAGGGCAGGGAATTAGGAGACCTGAATTCTAAATCTGACTAACTCCTTCATCATTGGTAAAAACATAATCTTTTTTCTTAGTTATTGTATAATAATATTGTATAATTGTATAATAGGTGGCAGAAATTGAAATGGCATATCCTATGGAGCATAATCAGAATTACCATTCCTAGTTCCAGTTGACTAAGGCAGAGCTTTGGGGTCTGCTTCTGGCCATGATTCAGGCTAAAGAGGATGTACTTTGAGATGACAATGAGTCCCCTTATTGATTGTGAAGCTACTAATGATTCAGTAGGTATTTAAAGAGGAAAAATTGTTCTCTTACAATACTCTCCTTTCTGGCTTTAAACAGTATAACAATTGTTTCAAACTGCTTCCAGAGAGAAAAGGTAGGGAACCCAACCTCCTTGTGGTGGTGGACACAGTAGCAAGAGTACTTGTCCAACATAGGAAAATCTTTGCCTGGGTTTGGTTTGCCCCTTTTGTGTTTAGCATTTCCTGATCTTAGGCAAACAAATATCTATCTCAAGTTAGACATTGGAAGTGAAAAAGTCTTTGGTCCATTGGATCAGAGGTAAGTAGGGTCAACCAGGGAGAGAGGAGGAGTTCCTATCAACTATTATAGTCCTGTTGAAAAGGATAGACAGGAGAATAAGGACTTATTTGGATAGTACAAAGCTGTCATAAAATGTAAAATACTTGCTTATCAGTCTTGTAAACTGTTATAATCAGTTATAACTCCTGTTTTAAGTCATTCTAAGTCAATGCATATTGTTTTTTTTTTCAACTTCCTTTTTTACTAAAGCTTTTTATTTGCAAAATATATGTATGGGTAATTCTTCAGCATTGACCCTTAGAAAGCTTTCTGTTACAAATTTTCCCCCCCTAGTCTCCACCCTTCCCCTAGATGGCAGGAAGTCCACTACATGTTAATTATGTTAAAATACTTGACAAATAGAATATATGAATACATATTTCCATACTTATCTTGCTGTGCAAGAAAAATCGTGTCTACAAGAAAAAAAATATGAGAAAGGAAACCCAATGCAAGCAAACATCAATAGAGAGCATGAAAATGTTATATTGTGGTCCACATTTCATATCCCTCTCTCTGGGTGTATATGGCTTTCTTCACTGAACAACTGGAACAGGTTTGAAACATTTCATTGTTGAAGAGAGCCATGTCCATCAGAATTGATCATCATATAGTCTTGTTGTTACCATGTATAACAATCTCCTGGTTCTGCTCATTTCATTCAGCATCAGTTCATGCAAATCTCTCTAGGCCTTTCTGAAATCTTGTTGGTTGTTTCTTACAGAACAATAATATTCCATAACATTCATATATCATAATTTATTCAGCCATTCTCCAACTGATGGGCATCCATTCACTTTCCAGTTTCTAGCCACTACAAAAAGGGCTGCCACAAACATTCTTGCATATGTGGGGCCCTTTCCTTCCTTTAAGATCTCTTTGGGATATAAGCCCAATAGAAACACTGCTGGGTCAAAAGGTATGCACAGTTTGATAACTTTTTCAGCATAGTTCCAAATTGCTCTCCAGAATGGTTGGATCCATTCACAGTTCCACCAACAATGTATTAGTGTCCCAGCCTTCCCACATCCCCTCCAACATTCATCATTATCTTTTCCTGTCATTTTAGCCAATCTGACAGGTGTGTAGTGGTACCTCAGAGTTGTCTTAATTTGCATTTCTCTCATCAATAGTGATTTGGAGCAACTTTTCATATGACTAGAAATAGTTTTAATTTTATCATCTGAAAATTGTCTGTTCATATCCTTTGACCATTTATCGATTGGAGAGCGGTGTCAATGCATATTGTGAGTCTTTTATTTTTAGCCTTTCGTTTGTGTATAGAAATTAAATATCTGCCCCAAATCTGATTTATCTTGTACAATGAGTACCTTTCTACTCTCCCCCTGTAAGGGAAAATTGGACATAAGTTATAGCATAAGTTATAAATACATTTTACCCCAAAGTATCAGAGATGGAGTTTAATGAACTAAAGAATATAAGAAAAGGGAGCCTAAATCATCTCAATAAAATCCAGGTTCCCTTAGGAATTTAAATGATCTGAACTACATAGCTAAGTCCCAGAACAGGCAATGAGCACGGTATACCTCTGTCTACATTCTGGACCTATATATGCAGCTATTTCTTAAGGCTAGAAATAGAAGATTAACAAATGGGAAGATTAGGAAAGAAGAGCAAATGTTTATTAAATCAATGAGTATTCATAATATCCATTAATCAATCAGTATATAGTTATTAAATATCTACTCTGTGATCAATATTGTGCTCAACTCTGAGGGTGATGAATGTCACCACCATCCTTACCCTGAAGGAACTTATAGTAAGATAGAGGATAAGTCAGATAAAAATGGAATGATAACTTATAATCCAGGGCTGTGTAGGATACGTACCATAGAGTGGTATGAACAGCTTCATGGAGGAAGTAGGACTTGAGCTGGACCTTGTAGGACAAGAAAAGAATAGAGCATTCCAGGCAAAGCAAATGTGAAAAAACACATTTATAGAACTAACATCTACACAAAACATATATTAACGTGCACTTTAGTTTTTTTAATTAAAGTTTTTTTTATTTTCAAAACATATGAACAGATAATTTTCAACATTCACCCTTGCAAAATCTTATATTCCATTTTTTTTTTCTCTTTTTTCTCCCTCCTTCCTACCCCAGACAGCAAGTAATCCAATATATTTAACATGCACTTTAGTGTTATAAAATGGATCATAACAGACTTGGAAGTACACTGATTAAAACCTATATAACATTAACACCTAGAGCAACTATTAAAACTTCTTCATCAAGAAGGAAAATGATTGAAATACATTCTTAGAACACATCATAAACAGGTTTAAAAGAACAGAAAGTATTTTGAAATAAATAGGTATCACATCACCAAACAATGTCAATAGTTGACAATAAATATTGAATTTGTGAGATCTAGCTAAATATAGCTTAGCTCTAGAGAGAGCCTATGAAATTATTAAAATACAATATTAGAATCCAAAAACCATCCATGGGTGATATCCCCAGGAATTCAACCAATCCCATATCAATAAAAAAATATGAGATAAATGGTTCAATTATGCAGATTGATTTGTGGAACTGTAGGTATTTGTGATGGCAGTTCAGGACCAGGTCATTGCCTCCAGAAATTAAAGAAAGTTTAGGCACCCAGATTTAGTGATCACTGTAGATCATAGATCACGCAAGGAAATAGTAGAAACTGTGCAACATATCATTGCAAGCTATAAAAATTTAGCACTTACCAAATATGTAACAAGATATGACCTAGTAGATAGAATTAAGCATCAGAAGCTCATTACTTAACATAAACTGACATACATATTATAAAATGGCTTGAAGCCATCAACCAATAAACTATGCAATTTATAAACTTTATCATAACTCCAATCATTGCCCACAATCTTTTTTTTGGCAAAGTAATCAGGGTTAAGTGGCTGCCCAGGGTTATACAGTTAGTAAGTGTCAAGAGTCTGAATCCAAATTTGAACTCAGGTCCTCCTGACCTTGGGCCAGTGCTCTGTCCACTGCATCACTTTGCTGCTCCAACACAATCTTTTAGACATAATATTGATTCAAAAAACTTAAGAACATTTTGGTATTGTTGATTTCTTTATCAAAGCCCCTAAAATGAGACTAATATTCATACATATCTCACCAGGTTGTTGTGATAATCAAATTTGATAAAAAGAAAGCATTTTGAAAATCTTATATAAATGCTAGTTATTATCTATATACTTTCTATCACTAAAAAAACTACAAATATCATTTATATACATATGTGTATATCTATCCATAGAGAGAGATACATAATACATACATACATACAGATAAATATTCTGAGTAGCAAAAATGTGGGCAAAAAACATTCCCAAATATATGTAGGAGAACTTATTATCAAATCAGTGACCACTGAGCAAATGGCCTAAAAGTCTCATAATATTTATATTGCCATTGTTGATTAAGCCTTTGCCTCAGTTATACGTTCATTACTTATTCATGTATTACATGACAAAAATTTAAGAACAGCATTTTGGTTATATGTTACCATACAAAATACTCATAATCTCAAAGTTATATGAAATAAGTATATATAAATAAACAAACATATACATAACCCTTTTGGCCTGCCTACCATTGGATTTGTACAACGCTTGCTCTCAGAGGATAAGTAGAAATATCTATCAGAGTTCCCTGCCATGTAGCATGGTAGTCCTCAAGCCCTAGAAAAAAAATCAATACTCAGATCTTTGCATAAGGGAACACAATCAGAACCCAGTAATGCTAGCACTAGAAGCAGCAATCAGGTCTGGATGAAATGTCAAGTCATGATTCAGAGTAAATAGGGCTAACACCCTGTGACCATGGAAGCTGTCATGGCATGGGTATTAGTGCCAGCCCCAACAGTAATGACTTTGGGCAGTAACAGTGGCCCAAATGGTGCTGGGCAATAAAGTGGCTCCCTGTAGCATTAAAAAAGAACTGTGAGATGAGCCCCAGTAAAGTGGTCACTGATATTGGTGGAGTATCAGTGGAAAAGTCACTTGGCAAAAGTCCTGCATAGATCTTTGTTTTCTGCATTATTAATAGTACAGTATACAATAGGATGTGGACAACTCTTCACCAGGAAGGGCTTAGAAAACAAAAGGGTTCTCCATTAATAGGAAATGGTTTGTCCAAGTTGCTATGGTAGTGGCAGTGAACAGTAGAGTGTGAAGTGGCAGACGAATGAGTAAAGCCACGGACCCCAGTTAAATGTACTGAGTACTGAGGGTAGCTCCTTCCTTCATGTAATCAGGAATTTATGTTACCAATATAGTACCATGGACAACTCCATCCCAGGGAGGAAAAAGGACAGGAAAGGAATAAGCATGAATATAGTGTCTACTACATATTAGACATTATGCTAAGCATTTTACAAATATTATCACATGTAATCTTGACCACAATACTGTTAAATACTTAGTTCTAATATCTCCAGTTTTACAAATTAGGAAACTGAAACTGAAAAAGCATAAGTGATTTGCCCACAACTAATAAATATCTAAGGAAGAAATGAATTGTAGTCTTCCTGATTCTATTTCCCATATTCTATCAATGGTGCCATCAGGAAAATGACCATGAATTTCAAAGTTTTGGCATCTCCCATCACATGGACCAGATTGCTTATATCCATTACTTAATCCTTCCAAGGGAAAGAGGGAAGATTAGAGTTTATCTCATATTTGGTCATTTTTTCTGGAAGTTTTTCTTACATTGTCTAATATCTTTAGATTTTATGATTTTCCTGGATATTTTCCTCTTTCAACGCTATCAATACAAATTGTCACATTCCATGAGCTTAGTCCATCGGGGTGAAAATTCTTCTAGACAACTTTGACCCCAAGGGCTGGGGTATGGAAGCAGGAATGTCTACCAGAGTGAAACACCTTGTAGGATGAGCTCAGGCTTTTTCTTAATGAGCATTGTTCTTAAATTTTAATTGCTATGGAAATTAAGTCTCAGGCCACTGATATTCTTTTTTATTCAACTGAGTTCAAAAAGTCATGACTAATTCCAACTGAGATCTGAGACTTCAGACCATCAAAACAAAAACATGACCAAACCCAAGAATATCTGCTCAGCTAAATGAATTGCATCCTTAATGAAATCCTTTCCCTGTTCTGAATGCTCTTCCCCTGTTTTTAGATGAATTGTCAACAGTTTAGTTTTGTTCACATCTCAAACTTGAACTAGTAGACTAGCTTCATCAGCCCAAGCTCACTACAATATCTTAATACTTTTCTTAAACTACAAAAATCATTTATTTTATCCATCTGTGCAACAGTTTATAGAATGCTGAATATAAAAGAATAAAAGTAACAGACACTTGTCCTAGATCATTTCTATCTGAATTACATTAAAAAGAAAAATATGATAATAATAATAATACTTGAGATTTACATAGTACATTGAGGTTTGTAAAATTATATATGCAATATATAGGTGTTTGTATGTATGTAGGCATATATATGAAATCTCATTTGATTCTTAATAGTGTATTCTACACCATTTCTTACCAGATCCCAAAATATTAACATTCTATTTAACCCCTCCTCATACTTTTCATCAGGGGTATGCTGGTAAGTGTTTAATAAATGATTCTCAAGGAGGAAAATGTACACATGACACACTTTTAATTTTAATTAGTATTATTAACTTTTCTTAAGTCTAAAAAACCAACAAAACAATCAATAAAGGTCTGGCTTGTAGCATTTATTCATTTCTGAGGTATAAAATCTGAGATTGAAAATTTAACAATCAGTTCTCAGAAGCTGACCTGGCTTTAGCACACTTCTATCATGCATGATTTGCTTGCTCTTTGAATATCATATTGGTGTTAAAAGATGAGTTTTGTGTCAAGGAGCAGTTTGGAACTGAATGAATTATATCATTTCTTCCTTCCCTCAGAAATAAGCATAGATTGCATATTGTTTAGAATCATAGTTTCTAAAAATTAAAAGGGACAATAGGGCTTCAATAAATATTTGTTGTTATCATGGAAACTACCCTAAATCCTGTTTGTAACATTTGTGTGTGAAGGCTGTGTAGAGTTATACAATGCAACCTTTGGCTACTAAATTACTTGGAAAGCTGCCTACCCTACAGACTCCAAACCTATGATCTTGGCCTCATTAGTACCAGATTTGGAATCAGAAGTCTAGGTTTTAGAACTTACTAGCCATGTGGCCTTGGATAAATCAATTCTTTTCTTTTTTCTTTTTTGGGGGGGAGGGTGATGGTGAGATAATTGGGATTGTGACTTGCCCAGGGTCACCCAGATAATAAATATTAAGTGTCTGAGGTCAGATTTGAACTCAGATCCTGACTTCAGGGTTGGTGCTCTAACCACTGTACCCTGATCATCACTTCATTCTTGAGTCTCACTTTCCTTATTTATAAAAATGGAAATAATACCACTTGTTTTATCCTCTTCAAAAGCTGAGGTAAAGCTCAAATGAGAAGCATGATAATGGATTTTGTTTTGAAATACTCTTAAGACCTATAATTGTCATGTTGTGATTATTCCTTTCACAAATACAAATACAATCCCTCTATGGTTTAGGGGTCTTCAAAGTTACTCTGGCTGAAAATTTTATCACCTTAAGGACAAATTGGTGACTAAACCTCTCCAACTTAGGGAGGCTACTTCTTAGTGAAGAGAATCATAATAATAATAATAATGAAAAGTAAAGATGGCAGAGTAAAGGAAGGAACTCACCCAACCTCTCCTTCAAACTACTCCAAATTCCTTTAAATAATGACTCTAAACAAATTTTAGAGCATCAGAACATCCAAACAGATGGAGTAGAACATTTTCCAGCTGAAGATAACCTAGAAGGTCTGCAGAAAAGGTCTGTGACACCAGGGTCAAAGTCCAGTACACAATCCTGGTGCAAACCATGCCAGCACAGCCCCAGCCTGCCCAATCCTCAGTCCTGACCCCAGCATCAGCAAAGCAGTACTCTATTTAGCACATTAGATCTTACAGCTACAATGGAATGGGAACACTCCTAACAGCTCCAAAGCAGAAAAGATTGTTCCTGGTCAGGTCCCCAGAAGGATCTCTGAAAACAGTTACACAAAAGTATTGAAGCTTGGGACAATGCACCATCCATCCTGGAGAGAGAGCCCTACTTTAACAAAGAGTTATAAGCCAAGTAATAGGCTAAAAAAATTATCAGACAACAGAAAAAGTTTCTGACTATAGAAAGTAACTATGGTGACAAGGAAGATCAAAACACACACTCAGAAGAGGATATCAAAGTTAAAGCAGCCACTTCCAAAGCCTCCAAAAAAAAAATAAAAATTGGGTCAGGCCACAGAAGAGCTCAAAAGGGATTTTGAAAATCAATACAGATAGAGGAAAAATTAGGAAAAGAGCTATAACCTGTAAAGGATAATAGGATCATCAGCTCCTGTTAGCACAAGGTCCTTCTCTCTTGAATTCAAACCCTAGTGCCACCAGCACTAACTAAAGTTGATATTTGTAGTATCTTATAAATCATGGCAGTAAATTCCTGAACCTAGTGAATTAACCAACCAAACCCACAAGATCCTCAGACACTCTGCTCTGGGTTCCACCAGCCATCACCCAATACCTATACATTCCATTTTCCCAGCTTGCAACCCTTCTATCTAGAGATTATTAAATATAACCCCTATTTCCCCCAGGAAATATGCAAAAATCATTTATCTTTGGAAACTAAAACATATGAATCTGAGTCATCAGGCAAATTATATGCAACAGTAAGTGATAAACGTTCAGGGCTAGCAATCCTGAAATAGCGGCTAAAAGCCTTCATGCCACTCTTCATCCTGCCTACAGAGCATTTTTGAGCAAAGTTCATTTCTGAGAACTCAAAGTCAACAATCTGATTTACCCTTTCATATCAAGCCCTCAAAAATTCAGCAAACATTTATTAAGCGCCCACTATATTCAAGACCTTACACCAGAAAAAATGTAGAGACATATTATACATAAGTCTTGCCCTCTAGGAGCTGGTATTCTAATGAGGGATATTAGAAATTAAATGATATGTGAAATTTATATATATATATATGTATATATATATATATAATGTTTAAAATAAGGCCAAAAGTAGTAAGATCCATAAGAAATGTAGTCTAGAATGAACTCATGGTACTACTACCATACATTGCTCCCATAGAGGGATACATAGACATTCAAATATAATTGAAGTTGGATACCTAACCTGGTTTCTGATACCTCCTTATTCCCCACAAAGGAGTGTGCAAAGGTCCCAGAGACAGAAATCAGCACAGAAACTAAGGTCCCTGCAGTTTGGAGAAGCACTAGCTTCTCATGATTGCTCTTACTCTCCTCAAATTCTAGATTCCACGTGAGCCTAAGGTAATTATAAAAAAAATAGTAATTTAAGTAAGCATGGTGCTACGTGTCAGTAAATTCCCCTTTAATCCTTACAAGCTTGTTTCCATACTTCCAACTAGTTAAATTTCTATTTGCTACTGATCTTGGAGTATTTCCTCATTCTGATCCTATGTATGTAACTGGCACTTGGTGGTCAGAGTACTTGGTCCAAGCCTGCCCCAGGGAGAATTAGTACTTCTACAGAACAATGTAAGCAAAAAGCAGGAAAATATGATATGACTCCAAAGAATAGTGAGTTGATCTGTAACATAAATAATATGAATGAGAGATTATAAACTGAGCTGCAAGTGCAGGTTAAGGAGAGATTACGAAGGTCTTGAATGTCAGGTTAAAAACTCGGAGTTTCACTTCAAAGGAAATAGGAAGCCATAATAGAAGAATTTAAAACAAGGGAATGCCATGGTGAAACTTTCTCATGAAGAAAATTATTATGAGGGGCAGCTAGGTGGCGCAGTGGATAGAGCACCAGCCCTGAAGTCAGGAGGACCTGAGTTCAAATCTGGTCTCAGACACGTAACAGCTGTGTGACCCTGGGCAAGTCACTTAACCCCAATTGCCTCAGCAAAAAAAAAAAAAGAAAGAAAATTATTATGGCAGAGTGTCCAGAATGGTCGAGAGAGGGGAAAGATTCAAGGCAAATAAACTATTTAAGAGGTTATTACAATAATTTAAAGTGGAGGTGATAAAAAAGCCTGACTAGTGGTAGGGATGGCAATAAATGACCTCAAGAGTCAATAAAACTCTATTGATCTCTGAGATCCATAATCTATATCTCTTCCCTCTTTGGGACACTAAGTCCCCCCAAAAATTTATTTTGCTTGTTTTTAATATTTCCTCTCTTCTCCAACATTTTCTTTTATGCTCCAGGGAGCATAGTTTTATCAGGTGAAGTGACTTTCCCCACAATACTTTTCATTTTCATTCTAGGTTACTCATTCAAGATTGGAAAAGTTGCTGCTGAAAAGTCTCTGATCTCTGATATCTTAATCATAGAATATGAGAGCTGGATGATACCTCAGCATCATCTGGTATAATCCCTAATTTTGCAGATAAAATTGAGTTCCAGAAGGAAAGGGTGACTTGCTTCACATCATATTTCTGACTCTACAGCAGTCCCCTTCAACTTCTCATCAACTACCTCTACACTATAGATATTATGGCCTCTCCTACCACAAAGGCAAACCATTATGAGTAACTGCTCATATCAGAGAGACCATTTCAAATAAGTACTGATGACATGGGATTTTTTTCCTCTAACAAGAGGTTGGCCAATTAATGCCTTATCCTTTAGGAGTAGATGCAGTATGCTCTACTTCATGTAATCCCCCATGAGGATATTTGGTGAGCCTGCTTCTGGGCATGCATAATGAGTACACTTCTCTCAACTTGAAAATCTGTGTGAGTATTCAATGACTGTTTCCTATCTATTTACTGAATGGTGAAGAAAAGCCCCTTTGGTTGGCTGATAAGCCAAAACATATAAAAGGAATTAATCAGTCAAAGCAATCTCTCTTTTTCCCAGTGGTTATTGAAGCAAATACTGTTTGCTATCAGCCTCCACATGAGGAAGGTCAGAGTTAAGGCAGATGATAAAAAAGTTGTGTTTCTGAGTCTATTCACTTTATAGTAATCCATACATTGATCCATCTTCCACTGTATTTTTAAAAATGTGTTTCTTATGGAGGATTGCCATTTCATCATATTTATGCAGCACAATCTGTTTAGCCATTCCTTAATCAGTGGGCATCTATTTTGTTTCTACTGCTTTGCTACTACAAAAAAAAAGTATTGCTATAAATATTTTGCTGATATGGGACTTTCCTTTCTATGTTTGACCCCCTGAGGCATGCATTGCAAATATATACATGTATATGTAATACATATTTGATGTGTCATGTATTTGTATGTATGCACATAAATGTATAAGCCTAGAAATGATATATTTTGGTTAAAATATGGACATTTTAATCACTGTTAACATAATTACAAATTATTTTTCAGAGCTCTGACTACAGAATAGAATATTCCTGACTTCACATAAGCTCTCCAATATTAATCATTCCCATCTTTTTCCATTTTTGCCAGTTTATTCAGTGTGAGATAAAACCTCAAAGTTGTTTTGCTTTGTATTTCTTATATTGTTAATGAATTGGAACAATCTTTAATACAGATGCTAATAGCAATTCTTTTGAGAAACTTGTTTGTGTCTTTTGACCATTTATTCATTGTTGAGTGGCTTTTGGTGTTATATATTTTGTAAGTCCCTTATAAATCTTGAATGTCAGACAAAGGTGACATTTTAACAATAACTGAGAAAACAAGTGCTTTTTGAAGTATTATGTTATGAAGGGAGCATTTTGAAAATAGATATTTGGGAATGTTTCCATGTTTGTGTGATTAAGTTGTTGAAAATTATTGAGCATTTCACCTTGAAAAACTTACATCTACACAATTTTAAAACACAGACAATTTTAACCTGTCTAAAAATCTTTCATATGAAATTTTAAAATATTTTTTTAAAATCCTCCTTTTAAAAACCCCCTTCCTGAAACCATAAAAATGTAACACCTTCTGATTACTTTAAAATATTATAATTTACTAAACTCATAGATGATGGAAATATACTAGCAATATTCTAACAAGATCCTTTGTATAATTAGTAGGTGAGGTTTAAAAATTATTATTACTTTGTGAGCTTACCCAATAGTGAAATTTTTCCATTTGTATCTATGAAATGTTATGAAGCATCTTTTTTTAAAGCTATGATAGCAATGACAACTAAATATTCAAATAAACTTAACTTAAAACCATATACATGTATATTTTATAGGCTAGGGACTGGATTTGTGATTCCATGAATATAAGGAACTTCTTTATACGGAAACTACCTCTTCAAATGCAGATCAGTAACTTCTTTACAACTTATAGAAACTTGCCAAGACAGCTAGGTAGCATAGTGGCTAGAATGTTAGGCTTCAAGTTAACCTCTTTTTGCTTCAGTTTTCTCATCTATAAAAATGGGAATAATAATAATAATATTACCTACCTCCCAGAGTTGATATGAGGATCAAAGTGCTAGCCATTTTGGGGGCACTAAGAGATTAACTGACTTGCCCAAAGTTACACAGATAGCATATATCAGATATGGTCATTGGAAGCTGATATTTCTGACTATTCTACTGGATATATAAATATAGACAATGTTGGGCAGACTAAGTACTAACAACTGGGGGGAGAGGAAGAGGCCCTCCATTCTGGAATGTGCTCCCTCCTCACTCTCTACCTCTTAGAATCTCCAATTCTCTTTAAATCTCAGCTCTGGAGATAGATAATATGCTTCATCATTATTCCTTTGGGGTTGTCTTGAATAACTGTATTGCTGAAAATAGTTAAGTCAAATACAATTCATCAACAAACCATACTGTTGTTATTGTATACAATGTTCTCCTGGTTCTATTCATTCCACTATGCATCAGTTCATGTAAGTCTTCCCAGGTTGTTTTGAAATCATCCCACTTGTCATTTCTTATTCCCCAATAATATTTCATTACATCATATACCGCAATTTGTTCAGCCATTCTCCAATTGATCCCTTTGATTTTCACTTCTTAGCCACCACAAAAAAGAGCTTTGTACAAATAGGTCCTTTTCCTTTTCCTTTTTTTTTTTTTTTTTGGATGTCTTTTGGATATAGTCTCAGAGGTAGTATTGCTGAATTAAAGGGTATGCACAGGCTTATAGCCCTTTGGGCATAGTTCCAAAATGTTCTCTAAAATGGTTGGATCAATTTACAACTTCCATTAACAATGCATTACTGACCCAATTTTCTCACATCTTCTCCAACATGCAACATTTTCCTTTTTGTTATATTAGCCACTCTGCTAGGTGTGAGATGGTACTTCAGATTTGTTTTAATTTGCATTTCTCTGATCAGTAGTGATTTAGAGAATTTTTTCATGTGATTATAGATAGCTTTGATTTCTTTGCCTGAAAACTGCCTGTTCATATCTTTTTAGTCATTTATCAATTGGGGGATGACTCCTATTTTTTACAAATTTGACTTAGTTCTCTATATATTTGAGAAATGAGGCCTTTATTAGAGATACTTTTTGCAAAATTTTCCCCAGTTTTCTGCTTTCCTTATAATTTTGGTTGCATTGGTTTTGTTTGTGCAAAAA
Source organism: Myrmecobius fasciatus (assembly GCA_023553655.1). Taxonomy (NCBI): domain Eukaryota; kingdom Metazoa; phylum Chordata; class Mammalia; order Dasyuromorphia; family Myrmecobiidae; genus Myrmecobius; species Myrmecobius fasciatus. The sequence goes on from JAJPUD010011874.1 coordinate 36,961, forward strand.
ATGTTGTAATTTTCTAATAATCAAAATTATTTACTTTACATTTTGTAATGCTCTCTATTTTCTCTTCAGCCCTAAATTCTACTCTTCTCCTTAATCTGACAGATAACTAAACCATACTCTCTTAATTTGTTTATGGTATCATTCTTTATGTGTAAATTATATATCCACTTTGACCACATACAATGTGAAGTGTTGATCTATACTTAGTTTCTCCTATTCTGTTATCCATTTTTCTCAGGAATTTTTGCCAAATAACAAGTTTTGCTTTGAAAGGTTTGGATCCTTGGTTTTATTGTATACTAGATTACTATGGTCATTTATTATAATTTGTACCTAATCTATTCCACTGATCCACCACTCTATTTCTTAGCACATACCAGATTGTTTTTGATAATTACCATTTTATTTTATTTTATTTTGCTGAGACAATCGGGGTTAAGTGACTTGCCCAGGGTCACACAGCTAGAAAGTGCTAAGTGTCAGAGAACACATTTGAACTCAGGTCTTTCTGACTTGAGGGCTAGTGAATAATTACCATTTTATAATACAGGTTGAGGTATAATACAAGGTTGATATGAATAAACCACCTTCTTTCACATTTTTTTCATTGATTCTCTTGTGATACTTGAACTTTTATTCTTTCAGATGAATTTTGTTATTTTTTTCTAGCTCTATCAAATAATTTTTGGTAGTTTGGTATGAAACTCAAAAAATAGATTAAAGGTAGAATTGTCATTTTTATTATATTGGCTTGGCCTAGACATGACCCAATATTTTTCCAGTTGTTTAGATCTAACTATTTGTGTGAAAAAATATTTTATCATTGTGTTCACATAGTTCCTGGATTTGTCTTGGCAAGTAGACTCCCAAGAATTTTATATAGTCTAAATTACTTTAAATGGAATTTCTCTTTCTATCTCTTGCTGCTGGACTTTGTTGATAACATACAGAAATGCTGATGCTTTATGTGCGTTTATTTTTGTATCCTACAATTTTTCTACACTTGTTAATAATTTCAAGTCATTTATTAGTTAAATTTCTAGGATTTTTTAAGTATAACATCATATCATCTGCAAAATACAATAATTTTGTTCCCTCATTGCTTATTCTACTTCCTTTAATTTCTTTTTCTGCTCTTATTACAATAGCTAACATTTCTAGTACAATATTAAATAACAGAGGTAAGAGTGGAAATGCCACCACTTTTATTTTTTTATTAAAGCTTTTTATTTTTCAAAGCATATGCACATACAATTCTTTAACATTTAGTCCTTGCAAAACCTTGTGTTCCAATTTTCCCCTTCCCCCATATTTTCCCCTAGATGGCATGTAGTCCAATATATATTAAACATGGTAGAAATATATGTTAAATCTAATATTTGCATACATATTTATACAATTATTGAATGCCACCACTTTTAAAAGGCTTCTGGTTCATCCAATTTTTAGTATCGCTCCCCATCACTAAATATTTCTTTTAAGTATCTTATATTCATCTATGAACACTTTGCTTCTGTCTCAGTATAAAACTTCTTCAAGGAAGAAACTGTCTTGCTTTGGTGTTTGCAATCCCTTTGAATAGTACAATACCCAAGAAATACCTAGATACTTTTGATTGATCAATTGATTGAAGTTGAGCTTAAATTGTACAAGGAAGGCCCACAAATTCTTTGCCCTCTAATCTCACACCCACAACCAGTTTGCCTTCCCAAAATCTGCATTCTCTGGGTTTGCTGAGGCCCTGCAAGGTTATTCATAGGCCAACTTGTCACAATCTCAAGATGAATCACTGGATGTGAAAATTTTCATTTGCAACCAAATTAAGAGTGAATTGAGGTTTGTGGAGGAGGGAAAGGGAGAGGGGTCTGGAAGGAATGGTCTCTTGTGTATTTACTGCTCCCTTAAACTGAAGGAGTGATTTTGCTTTCAGTAGTACATAAACTCTTGGCAAAGTGAGGTTTTCCATGCTTTGCTGAACTCCTGAACACAGATGTCCTATTTGTGTTTCATTAGTACATCAGTCTCTCTGAGGCTTTCGACCCTTGCACCAGGCAATAATTACCTGGCTCAGACCCATTCTCTCACCAGCTGGCCGGGGACTTGCTCTGTTCCGACCAGGGCTGTCTCTGCTGTCAGCCCTTTCCAGTCAACTGGACAGCTCAATCAGCAGAAGGGCTTATGGGAGTTCAGTAGGCAGACTTGGACTGGATCAGTGGAAAACACCTCCAGAGGGAAAGTAAGCTCTCCAGGGCTCAATTCCACCCAGAGAGACTATAAGGGAAGGTGGAGGCAGACTTATCAAGGGAGAAAACTCTCCCTTCTCCACAGGCTACCTCTAAGATTTGATAGCAGGGCAATCATTTGGCATTCAGATTCTTTCAGTAGTTTGGCTCCACTCGTGGCCTGAGAAACAGCCATCTCACACCAGCAGGGAAGGATGCTTTGCCATGGCTTCTGGCTGGCTTTGTTTCAAGATCAATTGGGAGAAAGGGAAGGAATAAAAATGGGAAGGGGAAACAGCGCAAAAGAAAATATGGAGGTCATAGACACCTCTCCTCTCATTTCAGATAATATTTCAGATAATAAAGTTTAGAGCTTGAAGGGACCTTCAAGGTCATCTAGTCCATTGCCCTCATTATATGGGTGAGAAAATAAAAGTCCAAGATAGGTTAGTGATTTGCCCAGAGTCAAACAACTATTAAGGACAAGAACCCAGTTTTTCTAACTCAAAATCTTGCAGTCTCTCCAATATACCTAATGATCTTTCCTTTACCTATCAAGGAGCCATGGCATCATAGAAAGTGCTGTTCCAAAGTTCTGCTCCAGACTCTGCTAGTTACTTGCTGTGTGACTTTGGGCAAGTCACTTAATATCTTTGAAATTCAATTTCCTCATTCATAAGATAGGGTCCAATTGATATTCCTAAAAGAAGAAAAGCAAAATTATAAATAATCATATTCAAATTTGTTCAGTCACCAATACTAAAAAATATCCATTAAAATAATGATACAATTTCATCTTATACTTATCAAGTTGTCAATTTTTTTTAATGGAAATAATTCTTACTAAGGGACTATAATAAGCCTGGCACACCTGTTGGTGGTTCTGTGATTTGGTCTAACTATTCTGGAAATTCATGAATAGCCAGAAATCTCACTCGAGCACGTACCCCAAGAAATTTAATGACAGAAAAAAGGCAACATTACAACAAAATATTCATATAAGTACTCTTTGTAGAAGCAAAAAAAAAATAAACAAAATGAGTATCCATTGACTGAGTTTGACTGAACAAATTGTGGCAAGTTAATTCAACAAATTATTATTACACTCTAAGAAATGATGAAAAATAAAGAAGAGAGAGAAACATGGGAAGGTGTGTATGAAATGATATAGAGAAAATTAAGCAGAACCAAGAGAACATGAGTACAATAATGTAATAATGACTATGATCATGTAAATTATACATCTGAAAAGTAATTGCATTCTGAAGAATTGTAGTAAATAATTTCTGTTTTGGAAAACTGATAAAGAAACTAATTTTCCTCCATCAATGTAGAGAGGGAAACTACAGCTGTACAATGAGGGATACACTGTCAAGCAAGTTGTGGTGTCTGTTGGATTTCTTAATTGCTTTTCTTCCTTTCAAATGTGCCCCGTGTCCCAGAGCCTCCCTGGGGGGACTTGATTCTAACCCCAAAGAGTAGCCGGTGTTCTATGTCTGTCTCTCTCTATGTCTCTGTCTCTGTCTCTCTCTTTCTCTCTGTCTCTCTCTGTTACTCAGTCTCTTTGTCTCTGTCTATCTCTGTCTCTGTCTCTCTCTCTCTCTTTGTGTTTCCCGCATCTCTCTCCCCCCCCCACCTTCTACCCTTCCTTCTTCTCTCCCCACTCCAAATAACTCGAGGGAAATTTCTAAAGCAAAGCTTAAGTAAGGCTCATGAATAGGAACTTCCCAAATTGTGGATAATAGGGTTTCTTCTAGAAAAATCTACAATGTACGATATGGAAATCAAATATAGAATAGTTGTTCCCTTCATTGGGAAAACTGTATAAGCTTCCAAAAAATACTTCAACAAATACAAAAAATGTAAACTACTCAAATAGCCCATTGTATTCTTCAGTAGATGGCCCCAGAAGAAAAGACAACTTTGTGGATTATTTGAAAAGATATTTTTCATTCATGGCAGACCTATAATCTCCAAGCAATTCTCCTATCTCCTGGCTAGTCAGAATTTGGTTTTCTTTAATCCTGCAGCTAAAAGATAGCATAGCAAAGCAACCAGGTATTTGAGATCCAATCTTATACCTGCCTGGATAAGCACATGTTCCTCATGTTAGTCCTTGTTTTTTAAGTGTCCAATCCTTCTGATTGCAAGAGTAAGGAAATTCCCCTCCCCCATTTACAACCATCTCTAGTCCTAGTCACTAGAGACTAATCATTAATGCCCTAATCATTAGGGACCAATTAGGAGTCCCCAGTATGATCCCAGAAAAGTATCTGTTCCTAGCTAGGGCAACTTCAAAAGGTAAATTCCCCAGTTCAGCAAATCAGGAAGTTTCCATGTTCACTCCTGCTACATGAGGAAAGGTTCAATTCAGAGGAGATAGTAGAGTTAAGGTGTAAGGTATTTAAAAGCTAATAATGTTTAAAATAGCAGCTAGGTAATTCAGTGGATAGAGTCCCAGACCTGAAATTAGAAAGATTCTTCTTCCTGAGTTCAAATCCAGCTTCAGACCCTTAATAGTTATATGATCCTGGGTAAGTCACCTAATTCTGTTTGCCTCAGTTTTCATGTCTGCAAAATGAGTTGGAGAAGAAAATGACAAACCACACCAGTATTTTTGTCAAGAAAACTCCAAATAGGGTCACAAAGAGTCAGACATGACTAAAATGACTGAACATCCACAACAAAAATATAAAAGGTTGGAGGATTATGGTAAACTAGTGGATATATAAATTCCCATCCATCTCTGACTTACAAGGAATCTTTGAAGCAAGCCTGGGTCAGGTATGCAGAATATATTCCCTTTCAATGGCTCACTCCATTCAGCAAGCATTGTCCTGATGTCAAGTATGCCCTAAGAATAAATATTTAAGGAGCTTTGCTACTGGGATTAAGACAGGAATTCAGACTGTAAAATAAACAATCTTACACACCATTTTGGCTCAA
>JAJPUD010011875.1:0-52230 GCA_023553655.1 Myrmecobius fasciatus
CCCCCCGCCGCGCCTCGGTCCTGATCCCGGGCATCCGTCTCGTCCTCTCCCCTGCGGCCCAAAGATGAGTCTCCAGACAAAGAAAGCGGCGGCCGGGGAGGGACGGAGCGCTCGGAGCTCGGCCCTGCCCTTAGTTACCCTTCAGATCCGTGCGCCAGGGCCACACGGCCTCCGAGTCGCTTCTTTCCCCCGGGAGAGCTCAAAAAATAAAATACATCCAGCCCTTTTGTCGCCCCTTCCCCCAGCAGCTTCAGCTCAGCTCCCGGGAGCTCTCTTCTGATGGGGCTGGGCCACCAGCCTGTCCCCCCGGCTTCCATCTCCCCTCAGCTTGTTGTTCGGGGAGCTCCCTGTGTGTCCACATTGGTCTCTTCTTCAGACATCCCTTTTTTCTTTTCCCTTTGTGCCCTCACACTTGACTTTTCGAGTTTCTCCCATCCCCTTCTGGTGCCCCCCTTGCAATCTGTTCTCCCCAAACCTAGGAGGCAGCCAGCAGATACCTAGATTTTCTCTCCATCATTTCCCCCCACTGATGCCCCCTCCCCCTCCAAGCCGAGAATCCGATGAAAGATGGGATTTCCTCTGGTTCATTCCTTCAGTTTTCGAAGGATTAAAATAAATGATTAGCCAAACAAGGCCCATTTATTAAACACCTACTCTGTGCCAAGCCCCGAAGGTACAAAGACAAAAAAGGAAACCTTCTTCTTCTTCCCTCCCCTCCCCCAGCTTGTATTCTGTCCCAAAGTCAGAACTGCCTCTGACCAAAAATCAAATCAAGGAATTGATGGGGAGCTGGGGAGGGCAGCAGGAGGCACTTGCAGCTTGGAGGGGGGGAGGGGAAATGAATGTAACAAGGGAAAGCCTTCCATCAGAACCAGACCGAACATTTATTAGGTGCTTGCTTTGTGCCAGCCACTGTGCTAAGTAATGCAAGCAGAAAACGGTCCCTGGCTTCAAGGAGTTTACATTCTCTTAAGAGAAATAAAAGGAAGCTGAAAACGGCATGATGGGTAAAATCTGGAGAGGGATGCTACAGGCGGAAGTGGTATTTGAGCAGACTTGGGATTTGGGACTCAATGAATGGGAATACCTTCCAGGCACAGGGACTGCAGAGCAGTAGATGAGAAGGTTGAAATGGTAAGTCAAGGCTAGGTTAGCCATTGGAGTTTATGCAATAGGAACCTTGTTCTTTAGGAAAATCGCTTTGGAGTGTGGATCAGAAGCGGGAGGCTGAAGGTGGCAGGCCAGCCACAGGTGATGAGAGCCATTGGGAAAGCAACTATTAGTTATAGAAAGTGGGCTAGAGGAAGCCCATGCAATTCTATCTCCTTCCCATAAGCCCCTCCCCTGGGCTGGGATGGAAGCTGGGACCAGGCCTAGAACTGAGATGTCATGGGTAGGAGGGAACTCCCAGGAGAGGGAACTCCTTTTCCACTTTGGGCCAGCTCCTTCTCTGCCCCTTCAAGAGTCAGAGATGCTTGGAGCATTGAATGGTGAAGTGAGACAGTAGGTACCAGAGGCCGGCCCTGATCCTGGCCTTCTGTGTTTCCAGGCTGGCTCTCTGGGTACTCGGCCACATTGCCCTTACTGAGAGTCACAAAGACAAAAACAAGACAATCCTTGCTTTTCAGGCAAGTGTAGAGGAGGAATCTTGGTGTGTGTGTCTGGGGGACACAATCCTCCCCCCTACGTGTGCCTGATATCCCCATCCTCACACTCCCAGCTAGGAAGGGAGGAGAAGGAGGGGGGACAGAACAGAGCTCATGACTTTTCCTGGTCTTCCAGGTCAGCCGCTTCCCCCATACCCAGACTGCTCTTCCTTCTCCCCTCTGCCTTCTGGCTTCCTCAGCTCGGTCCTAGAGAAGTGGGACGCAGGGGTCTAGTTTGTGCGAAGCTGTTTGCATGTCACCTTCCTCAATAGACTGGGAGCTCCTGGCACTTTGCACTGCTCCTGGCACACAGTAGGTGTCTAATAAATGTTTATTGACCTGCTGACTTAAGCCTAAAATCAGGAATCATTTCCTAGGGATGAAAGCTGTTCCACAGAGGAAGGGACTGGCGGGAGATGTGCTCAGCTCCCTGTCCTTGGGGGCATCTCCAAGCAGGACTGGGAGTGGGTGGGGGGTGAGTGCTGGGTCTGTATTTTCTTTCTGACAAGGGAGCCCCTGAGAGTTTGGGAACCCGGGATGGCTCAGTCCTTGCCTTTGGGAACAATCGTTCTCAGGGTCAAGGGAACACAGGATGGGGGTCAGGGTTTGAAGCCACTAGGGAGAAGGGCCAAGTAGGTTCAGCGAGGCCGCCAAGGGAGTTTGGGGGGTGGGGAATCCCCGTGGGGTTTATTTCCGGTTAGGCCGAGTCCCAGATTTGCAGGTGGAGCGTGGGCGCCCTCTCGTGTCCATGGAGAGGCCACGACAGAGCCGGTCCGGGATCCGGGACTGGAGCTGGAGAGGCCCGCGGGCGCCTGGAGGAAGCTCCTCGGAGGCGCAGGCGGCTTGGGCACCTGTGCGCAGGGGAGGGGGACGGGGCGGCCACGGGTGCAAGCACAGCCGGCGCTGCGTCGGGGTGGGGGGTCGCCACACATCCTCCCACGCGTTGGGTGCAAGCGCATCAGCTGCAGTGTGGGCAGCGTGGGCACTGCGCCACCGAAGGATGCTCTGGGCTGCCGATACTTCCCCCCGGAGCTGGCCGGACCTAACTGATCTCTGCTCTGGTGGGGGGGGTGCGCCGGGCTGCCCCAGGCCCTAATGCTGGGGAGATCGCTCGCTGCTGTGGCAGGACCTTGGTCTGGAGACCCAGCCCGTCAATTCCCAGATGTGGCGGCCCCAGTGGGAGGAGATCCGTGTCCCCTGGGTTCCCATCTGTGGGGGCTTAACCAACTTTCCCACCCCCACCCGACCCCCACTACTTCGGTTAGCATTTAGGTGGCGCTTTCCAAGCACTTTGCAAATCTTTTATCCTTATAAATTTTAACTTAGAAGAACCCTAGGAAGTCCATGCTATTATTGTCCCCACGCTTCACTGAAAACGAAATTGAGGCAGACCAAATTAAGGTGACTTGTCGAATAAGTGTATGAGGCTGCATTTGAACTCGCTGCTTAGCAACCACAAATCCAGGGAGTCCCACCACCCAGCTGCCTCTAGGCTTGGCCAGAACCCTGAGCACCAGGCCATTTTAACCCAAAGTCCACAGGCCCATCTGAAGCCAAGGCAGGGAAGCAAGAAGAGGTGAATTGGGGACCTCAGGGTTACTCATGCCATTTCCACTGGTGTTCTCCAGGGGCAGACAATGGAAACCTGGCAGTTAAGATCTAGGACTGATTCTCCATCTGGAATTTTGCCCTAAGGGCTATCAAAATGTGCAGTGTCTCTCCTGGGCTTGTATCCCAAAGAGATCTTAGAGGAGGGAAAGGGCCCCACATGTGCAAGAATATTTGTGGCAGCCCTTTTTGTAGTGGCTAGAAACTGGAAACTGATTGGATGCCCATCAATTGGAGAGTGGCTGAATAAATTATGGTATATGGAATGTTATGGAATATTATTGCTCTGTAAGAAACGACCAGCAGGACGATTTCAGAGAGGCCTGGAGAGACTTGCATGAACTGATGCTGAGTGAAACGAGCAGAACCAGGAGATCATCGTACACAGCAAGATCATGTGATGATATGTACGTGGCTCTTTTCAACAATGAGGTGATTCAGGCCAGTTCCAAAGGTCTTGTGGTAGAAAGAGCCATCTGTACCCAGAGAAAGGACTGAGTGTGGATCACAACATAAAATTTCCACCTTTTTTGTTGTTTGCTTGTGTTTTGCTTTCTCACTTTTTTTCCTTTTTGATCTGATTATTCTTGTGGAATATATATATATATATATATATATAATTGTGTTAACACACACACACACACACATATATATAATTGCACATGTTTAACATTTTAAAAAAAAAAAGGGTCTTATGGAACTCCTGACCCTCCTCTGTGAACTGGGGCAAAGGGTAGCTCCTCCTTTCCATATCTTCTAGTAACCCATTTTGTGTGTCTGATGCAGGTCCCTAGGGTACCGGTAGCACAGGGCTCTCATCAAAGGGATGCAGGCAGCCTCCCCTCCCTGGGGGTTGGATGAGAGACAGGAACTCCTACATGTAGAGATGTAATTTTCCTTTTCTCCTCCAGTTCTAGATCTCTCAGCTCTTCTTCTTGGGTACCCAACTTAAAACATCAGCCCAGCAATGGCTTTGCTGCCTGGGTAGCTCAGACTGTGACTTGGGAGGGTGACTGACCCTAGTGAAGTGTTCTAATCTCTCCTTGTTTAGAGACCTCTCAGCCAAGAATGTGCTCCTGGGAAGACAGAGATAGATAGGGAACAAGGAGTGGTGAAAGGAATGGAGGAATCCTCCCTGCCAGCCTGTCAGAAGCCCTCAGGCTGAGACTATCACAATGGGGAAGGCTTCCCCGGGAGTTGACTAATTAGCTTTTATTTCTATTTCATACATTTATTTTAATTAATTAATTACTTTTATTTTGCAAGGCAGTCAGGGTTAAGTGACTTGCTAAGTCACACAGCTAGGAAGTGTTAAGGTTGAACTCTGGGCCTCCCGACTCCAGGGCTGGTGCTCTGTCCACTGTGCCATCTAGTTGTCCTGAATTAGCTTTTTTATTTCTGTTCGGCCTTCCCCCCCCGCCCCGTGGTCCCCAGATCCAGAACTGGGCAGTCTAAAGGTTGTCCTGGAGACCGAGTAAGGAATGAGGGAGCAAGGGCTAGGTATGGGCAGCTCAGAGGTTTGGGGGATTCTGGGATCTGAAAAATTGCAAGAAACAGTTTTGGGGTCACTGGTCAAGGATAGGGCAGAAGAGTAGAAGAGAGAAGGAACAGGACCCCCTGGGAAAACAAATGAGGCAGGGGTGGCTAGCTGAGCTCCTTTGGACTGCCAAGGAAAGAACAGAAGCAGACCAGGTCAGCAGCAACTTAGAAGACCCGGTTTCGAGGTGGACATTGAACGCTGACCTCTAACTCCAAGCTCTGGCCCTTTGAGAGGTAGGATGCCATGGATTGGATGTTGTATCTGCCCAAAGTTGGGGAGTAGGAGCTCTCAAGAACAAAGTTCTGAGGAAATAAGAGAGCTGATCTGGACACAGCAGGGAACTCTTAGTCATCTTAGGTTATTAGAAGGTCTTCCAGAAGAATAAGCCAGGGCAGAAAACAGGATGGCTACAGAAGGAGGGCTGGCCCTCTCTGTAAGAGCAGCCAAAGGTCAGAGGGAGCGGAGGCCCAAGAGGGACTTTAGCAATGTTGGGGCAAAGTAGAGGGTCAAAGCTGGCAACTAATCAACAAGACGGAGCCGCAGCAGTATTATTTTGCTCGGCTGAGGAGGATGCTCTTTGGACGATGAAGGACAAAAGCAAACATGACTAAGCCGAGTTAATACCTAACACAAGGAAGGAGATAGGAGGGCCAGTCACCTGGCTGACCCGGCCCAGCCCAGGTGAACTACGGCCTCCATCACAAGTGTCAGCAAACAGGATTGCTGAGTGATGCGGGAAACATCCTAGAGAGAGGGCTGAAAAGGGCAAAAGTCCTCATTTCCCCCAAAGGAAGAAAAGTGACTCTGGGCCAATGAATTGGACTTGATTCCTGGGGAAACCTGGGAATATATTACTAAAGAGACTGAAGAAAGGAGCAGTGATTATAACCAGATTCATCTTGTTTCCTTTTTTGGAGAGGGGTTCATTAAACTGGCAGATGAGAATGCTGTGGATGCAGTTTACTTAGATCTTAATAATAAACAATATTATTAATAACAATAATAAACAATAATTTTAAGGGCATGTAAATAGTGTTTTGGGGTTTGCAAAACCCTTTACAAATATCATCTCACTTGATCCTCACAACCCTCACTACCACAATAGTGGAAGGCACTAGGATTAGCCCCATTTTACAGATGAGGAAACTGAGGCACATCAAACAGCTTGCAATCGTCTGAGGAACAATTGGAACTCGGGTTTCCCTGACTCCAGGCCTGGTGTTCTGTGCCCTCTGGTGCCACCTAGCTGCTTCTGGATAAAGTCTCAGACTGCTCTGGGGAAGATGGAGAGATGGGGACTAGAAGCTAACACTGGGACGGGTTTCTGGAGCTGAGTGCAGTCCCACACCCAGAGAGCACTTGGTGTTTACAGAGCTTTCTCCAGGGATCCCTGCTTGGCCCTGGGCTGGCCGGCCCTGTCCCTGACTTTGATAAAGACCTAGAAGTAGCATCCTTTCCCGACTGGCAGATGCTACAATGTGGCAGGGAAACATTCAAGAGGCATCCGGGTAAAGTCCATTCCGAGTTCCCAAGATCATCTTCACCAAACCGAGACGGGGGAAATGGGGAAACCGAGTCCGCAGTGTGATGTGGCGGGTGAGAAAGCCAATTGGATCTTGGGCTGCAGTCAGCTCATCGACAAAGCCCGTACTAAGTGGTACGTTTCACGGAGGGGAAGCGATGTGTCCGGGAGAGAAGGAACAACTTCTGTGCTGGTCAGACCACATCTGGCTACTAAAGGCAAGAGAGCAAGAGAGCATCCAAAGGGCCGCAATTAAAGGAGGAGTAAGGGACTAAACATCCATGAAGGGAGCCCACTTTACCACCTATCCAAAATGTCTGAGGACACCCTAAGGAGGAATCCGTGTTTGAGGATGGATCCAATGGGAGAGAGGCGGGAGCTCACAAACAATATAACCCGGCCGACTAAGTCTTTAGGGTGACACAGGGAGATGGTTGAAGAACCAGGCTCAGAGTGGAAAGGAGGCTGCAAGTGGACTGAGTGGCCTTTGAGGAAACCGTCCAGTGCTTTACCAGAGCCCCAGCTTCTCCTGGAGACAAAGGCCCATGTTTGTTTGTTTTTTTGTTTTTGCTGACACAATTGGGGTTAAGTGACTTGCCCAGGGTCACAGCAAGGAAGTGTTAAGTGTCTGAGGCCAGATTTGAACTCAGGTCCTCCTGACTTCAGGGCCGGAGCTCTATCACTGTGCCATCTAGCTGCCCCAAAGCCCATGTTTTTAACGCCAGTATTCTTCCAGTGATTCTATCTTCTCCATCACCTGAAGGTGCCAAGGGATCCCTTTCCATTCCACCTTCTCTCCTCCTCACTCCATATTGTCTTTCCTTGGCTAGCAGCTGCTTCCCTGCTGCCAACAAACAGATCGTGTTTCTCCCATCTCAAAAAGCCCTAGATCGATGCCCACCAGCGCACACCCCCCATTTCTCTTCCTTTCTGTGGCCAAATGCAATAGGTAGCTTCCTTTCCTTTCCTCTCGACTCAACAATTTGGTTTCCAACCTCATCATTTAACTGAAGCTGCTCTCACTAGTGACCAATGATCTTTTAATCGCCATAACTAATGGCTTTTTCTCCATCCTCCCCCTTGCCGAGTCCTCGGCCGCCAGTGGCTCTGTTGACCACCCTTATATCTCCCTGATACTCCCACCTCTCGAGGTTTTCGTGACATCGATCTCTCCGGTTCTCCTGCAGCCTAACTGCTCCTCAGTTACCTTTGCTGATCTCTGCCCAGGCCACATCTACCAAGCGAGGGTGCCCCTCAAGGCTCTTTCAGCTTCTCCCTCTATATTTTTCCCACTGGGTGATCTCATCAGCTCCTGTGGTTTCAATGATCATCTCTATACAAATGACTCACATGAACATGTCCTGCCCTAAACGCCCCCCTGACCTCCAGATTCGAATTTCCAATTGGAGTCTAAATGGATCTGGAACTATGTCTTAAACTCAACATGTCTAAAACCAAACATCTTTCCCCTCAAACCCTCCTCTCTTCCAAACTTCCTTTCACTGTTAAGGGCACCCTCATCCTCCCAGTCACCCAGGCCCCTGACCTCCATCCATCTTTCTTTGCCTCCTTCTCAGCCAATCCATTGCCAAGGCCTGTCAATTTTGCCTTCTAATATCTCTGGCATGGGCTCCCTTCCCTCCTCCGATGTCACTTCCACTCTGGTTCATCAGTGGCCAAAATGATCTTCCTGAAGGGCAGGTCTGATCTCGTCTCTTCCAGGTAAATCCTGCGCGGCATTCAAAGCCCTTTCTACTGCTTACACTTCCCGCTGGGGAGCCCCAGCCCACACATCCTGGGATCCAATGACATGGGGCCCCTCTCACGTTTCTAGACGAGGGATTTTCAGTGTCTGTCCCCCCTGCCTGGACTGCTCTCACTCCTCTGCCTCCTGACCTCCTTCAAGTCCCAGCTGAAATCCCAGTCTCTACATGTAGGGAGCTTTTCCTGATGACCCTCCCTCCATCTCTATTATCGCCTTTACTATCCTTGTCGCCACTTGTTGGCCCCATTAGAATGTAAGCTTCCCGAGAGCTGAGTACTCAGTCCCTTTCTTTTGTGCGTCTCCAGCATCTAACAAGGGAGAAAGATCCCACTCTGGCACGCATAGGATGGCCCCAAGACTACACAGAGGCCCCTAACCCAGAATCACCTGCAGCAGTGGTGGAAGCGCCACCAGCCTGGGGGAGATCAGAGTCTTGGTGAGCACTGCTTACCCGCTCCCTAAGGGAGCACTCTACAGCTGGGATGCTCCGAGGAGCCTCCCCAGAGTGTCTGATGAGACAGGGAGCGAGGAGCACTGGTCACTGGCCCAGGACCAGAGAGGAAGGTGTGCAGAATACGGCCATCCTGGGCTAGGGAGGCCCTCCTGCCCGCCCTTCTGAGGCTGATGGGAAGGTAGCTGGTCAGCAGATCCACCATGGAGGCAGATGAGATCTACAAACAAGGTCCTGAGGGCTTAGACCTGCAAGCCAGGAAAGGAGAACTAGCCTGGAGAGCAATTAACCGGGAAGTTATCACCAAGGTCAAGGAGGCAGATCTTCGGGGGCCGAACCCTATGAGACAATTTGGGCCCACAGGGAACTGACTTCTCCTTGGTCACAGTATTTTATTGGGAGTGTCCAAAACCGAACTTGTCAAGGCAGGACATGAGACAAAGGTGGCAGAGTGGGGGGGGGGGGGAAGGGAAGGCTGAGACGTGAATGTGTCCAGGATTGTGCTGGGACCTCCAGCAGAAGCTGCTGCATATGGGCAGGCCCGGCTGCCCGTCTCCCCCATCCCGGGACAGCCTCACCTCTGCTGGGACTGCACCCAGGCTGCCTTTCCCTGCCTAGAAGGCCCGGCCCCTGGTGTCCATATGGGAATCAGGGAGCACCAGGGTTTTGCCATGACCTCCCAAAGCTGCCACGTTTCCCCACAGGAGTCCCGTGAGGTAGATCCCCATCTCATTTCTGGAGAAACAGCTTCAGAGGCCGTGGCTTGGCCAGGGCTGCCACAATCACCAAGCATCCCCTGGGCCTGCCCCTGCTTACATCCCCCAAGTGCTTTCCACCCTGGCCACTTCAGGAAAACTCTCCTGAAGGCCAGAAAGAGCTGAGGGCCTGCAGGGAGGCCAGCCAGGCTGGCCTTGAGACCTCATTTGGGGCGAGTAGGAGATTGGCCTGGGGCCCCACGAGGATAGCAGCAGGGTGCACCCTTTATTCTCAGGGCTCTGGTCAGTCTGTTGCCGTTCCTTCTCTTCTCCCTCCCATGGTGCCCAGCCATGAGTCAGGAGGGCCCTCAGTGGCTGGCCTGGTCCCTTCCTGCCCATGTGGGCTTGTGCAGGGCTCACTAGGTCCAACCCCCACCTGAGAAGTGGAAGCCTGAAGGTCAGCAGAGGGTTCACCCAGGGCAGGAGCCCAGGAGTCTGGGGGCCTTGTGGAGGGCGGCCCAGGGTGCTAAGCTCCAGGGAGGACTCCCCTCCTGGTGGTCAGTAGGTGTGGGGAGCACAGCCCCTTACTCAGAGGAGGCGAGTCCACAGGGTGAAGCAGGCAGTGTTGATGACAGACTCCAGGTGGTGGTAGGTGGAGACCAGCTGGGCAGGGGGGCTTTCGCTGTTCTGGGGCTGAACGGGGAACGGCTCTCGGAAAACCACGGTGAGCGACTAGGGGAGACCAGAGAGTGCGAGTGAAACAGCAGAGCTGGGGAGCCCAGACGTCACCCCGGCACCCCTGGGTCCCCCAACCACTCACCGTCTTTCCTGAGTGAGAATCCAGGAACACCAACACAAAGCAGTCGGTGAACTTCTGGTTTAGCACCACCTGGGCGACAGGAGGGCAAAGGTCACACTGGGCACTCCTCCCACCCGAGGCCGACTAGGGATCAGCTCTCGGGCGGGTGAGAATGGGACGCAGGACCAGGCCATGTTCTGTTCTCTCTGACCTTTCCTGGCCTTCCCCACTGGCCTTGGAAACCCTGTGCTCTCCCACTTTCTCTGTCTCTATTCCCTCTTCCCCTGATTGCTGGTGCTCCCCAGGGCTCCTCCCTCACTCCTCAGGGACTGCAGTGTGGACAGCCCCAGGACTAGCTCTCTGGCTGGTGTCCTGGGCCTTAGCCAACTAAAGTGGGACCCTGGGCACCCCCAGCCCTTCTTCAAACCCAGAAAGGCACAAGACCCAAGGGCACATTCCTCGGTTTGATCTCCGTGTCTCATCTTCGACTGGCTGAGTCAGCACCGCCTGCCACACTGGTGACTCGGCCCCTGAGCTTGTGTTCCACTAGGACCTCTACCATCTTTTCCTTCCTCGTGTTGAATTTTGGGGCCCCACGTAAGCCTTTCCTGAGCATTGTGTCACTAGATCCGGTCGCTTCCTGCATTCTCCCTAAAAGCAGCTTGGCAGTTGGGGGGAAGTTCTCTCGCTGCCTTCGAGGTGACATCGGCTTCGGGCATCCTCTCTTACCTGGAGCTCCCTCCTTCCCTCCCTGGCACGGCAGGCCCTGACACGATCACCTCACTCTGCCCCCCCCCCGCCCCGCTCCCGCCCAGCTTCCCACTCCCTCGCCCACATACAGCCCTCTCTCAGCTGCTCCTCTTCCTCTTGGGTGTGGTAATGGCCTCCTCCTAATGGTTCTCCCTCTGATCCATTCTCCACCAGCTCCAAATGAACTTCTTAAAGGAGCTCACCTCTGCCATGTCACTCCTTCAAGCATCTGCACTGGCTCCCTATCGCCCCTAGGAGTGAGCTCCTCCCCATCTGTCTCCATGTCACACACCCCCATCTCTGCCAGCCTGATCGTGTCTCCCCACGGGCGGCCCTGAGGCTTCTCCTCGCCACCTCTCAGAAGCCCCAGCTCCATGAGCCTCTCCCTGGGCTGAGTGCCATGCTCTACCTCCCCAGAGGAACCAGACCTTGCTGTCAGTGCTGGCTCTGGGTCCCAGGCTGCTGGGCCCAGAAGCCCGACTCTGCCCTCATGCCCATGGTGGGCCCGTGATATGCCAGCTGAGGCCCAGGAGATGCTGAGCCCGCCTCGGGTGGAGGTGCCAGGAGCGCCACTTCCCCTGGGGGCCCCTGCCACCCCCGGCCATCCCTGAGGCCGACCTCCCCCGACCCAGGCCCCACAGAAGACAACAGCTCATCGGCTCTTGAGAGGGGACTGTGAAGGATGCCCGAGGAATGGCCTGGCCTTCAAGGCCTCTGAGACCGGGGGCTCCTCACCAAGTACTGAGTCCCTGAATCTGGGCTCTGGAAGTGGCGGCAGCTCTGGGGGAAGCGGCTCAGGAGGACCTTGACGAGGCTCTGGTACCAGGAGACCGTCATGGACAGGAAGCAGTCCTAGGGAAGGCCGCCAGCTCAGGCTGCGCCGGGTCAGCTGGGCCCCCGGTCCCCCCGTGCCCCTTCCTGCCCGGGCCTCACCAGCTGGGGATCGATGTCTCCAATGGACTTGGCGTGCACGGCGCCCAGCAGCTCCTCCAGCTCCGCCAGGGCCAGCCGCCCGCCCAGCCGCAGCCGGTCGGCCCCCGGGGGCTCCAGCAGGAAGAGGCGCTTCCAGAGCGTGTCTCGGCGGCAGTGACTGCCCGCCTGCTGCACCAGCTGGGCCAGCAGTGTCCGCGCCACGGCCACCTCCGCAGCCAGAGGTGGGAACAGGGGGGCTGCTGACCCCGGCTCCAGGGTGACATTAGACCCCCGTGGTCCTCCCCCCACCTCACTGGGGCCCCCCCTCGACCCACTGGGACCTTCTGGCTCGGGGGCGAGGCGAGGAGATTTCCGGAAGCGGCGCATGTCGGCTGTGAGCCGGGGAAAGAGCTCCCGCTGGCTGGTGAGCACCACAAAGAACTGCAGGCTGGGGGGGGGGGGCAGACATGAAAAGGCAATGCGGTCTGGCCCAGGGGGCCCCCAGCCCGGCCCCCGCCCGGCCCCCAGCCCCCAGCCCCAGCTTACCGGAGCACGTGCCTCTCTGCCTCCCCCTGCTCCTCGAAAGGGGCCGCGCAGTGACACACCAGCAGGGACACGTCAAAGTCGTCCTGGTGCCGGAGGCCCTCCGAGTCCTGGTAGACGCCCGGACTGCAAAGATGGGTCCGTGCTAGGTTCCCTGGTCAAGGTTCGGGGGCCCAGTAATGCTGGAGAAGCCCAGCATGACATCTCCAGGGGGTGCCTGGGGCACTGCCCTAACGGTGGGGGGGGGGGAGATGGCGGGGACAAGTCTCAGGGAGCAAGGCAGGCCAGGCCCCGCCGAGGTGACCCGGGACTCCAGGGGCCGGGGGCGCTTGGGCAGCCTCACCTGTTCCACACAGACACCAGGGCGTACTCGTTGTGCTCGGGGCCCCCCCCGGGGCGTGCCATGCGCAGCGGCTTCAGGCGGTAGGTGCTGGCGTGGTCGGCCACGTAGTTGTAGAGCTGGTGGGCGGCGATGAGCTGGGTGGGGAGCTCCATGGTCCCTGGGGAGCAGAGGGGACCCAGGGGAGTGGGCGGCCGCGGTCTGGGCCCCGGCAGGGTGCGACCTCGGGCCCGGCCCCCCCTTACCTTGGTAGATGTGGTTGCGGCCAAAGTTGGGGCCGTCGGGGTGGTGGGTGAGGAAGCAGCGCAGGAAGCTGGTGAGGTGGTAGCCCTGGCGCAAGGCCAGGTGGGAGCCCAGCACGTGCTGGTGCGCCAGCCGCAGGTGGAAGTCGTAGCTGAAGGAGTGCACGTGCATCAGGTCCCGGACCTTGTCACACTCCTCGGTGAAGAGCATGGAGAGCTGCAGGGAGACAAGGGCGACGGTCACCCTGCTGCCCACCCTCACGGCCTCCACTTCCCTACCTGTAGAGGGAGGGGAAGGGCCGGCACGTTCCTTTCCTGCGCCTAGCTGGGCTTCTGGCTTCTGGGGGAGGAGAGGGAGGGGTGTGGGCAAGGAGGGGACGGGGCGAGGGGAGGCAGCCCCATGACTGGAGGGCAGGAGGAGGTCACGGCCAGGGATGCGAGAAGGAAACACCAAGGGGAGAGGCTGGGGAGAGGGGAGGCTGCAGCCAGCAAGAAGGGGCCCCATGCTGCAGCCTCAGGTAAATCTCAGGCCAGCGGAGCACTCCCCCTGCCCATGTAACTACGCTCCCCCTCGGGCCTTTGGGGGAAGGGGCTGGAAGGACAAGAGGGGAACCAGACCTTGGACAGGGACTTGGGGAGTAGAAGGGGCTGAGGAGCCAGCGGCTGCTCGCACCCACAACTGACCCCAGGAGAGGTCACTGGGGAAAGGTCAGAGGGAGAGGAGCAGGGTGCTGGGCATGGCCTGCTCAGGGGCATGAGCCTGTGGCACAGGGCAGGGGACCTCCACAACTTGTGGCGACAGAGCCCCAGGGCCCACCTCCGACTCCTATGGGCGGTCCTCTCTCCATCTTTGGGGGTTAAGGGAAGGGAGGCAGAGGCAGGGAGGGCAGTCCGCTCGCTCTCTGCCTGCAATCCCCAGCCACGCCTTGGTTCCAGGACCTGGCAGAACCCAGAAGTTCTCCCTCAGCCCATGCGAGCCTCCCACTGTACCTGGGAATTGACGGCCTGGCCCATGGGGATCCGCGAACACTCCAATGCATACTGCTTCACACAGAAGTAGCAGCCCTGGGAGGAGCCAAGAAGGCAGGGGTCGAGCACTAGATCCATGCCCCCCCCCCCAGTTTTCCAGTCTCGCTGCTTCCCAGGGCATTAACTCTCCTCTCATCCCTGCCCTATCCCCCAGTCAGTCTGTTCCTCCCCTCTGTCCCCTCCCCCCTCACAGCCATGACCTTCGGTCAGAGCCGCTTCACCCCCTGCCTGACTTACCCCAGTCACATCCCCCATTTCCAGACGTCTTGCATGTTCTAAGGCCCAGGTTGTGTGCCCAGGCTGCTCCCCCGCTGCCTCTTTGGCCCAGCCCGTAATGCCCTCCAAAACCTGGCTTCAGGAGCCCTTCCCGGCTTTATTTGCAAGGACTCCCATCATTCATGCCCATCCCAGCCAAAGGTGGCTATTTCTGCTCCCCCACATCAGCAGCCCTGCCGCTGGGGGTCCCACAAGCCGGGCCCCCGGCTCACTTTGCTCCTTTCCTGACCTCGTCCTCTCAGACTCTTACATCTGCCAGCCCCTCCCAGATGCCAAGGCACCCCTGGGCATTCTCCCTGTTGTTTCCCTGACACAATGACTGGCCACCCTCAGCCTGCACCCTGCTTTCTGCCATCACCCGTCACTGCTGCCCCCTGAAAACGTCGATGCCAGCGTGTCTATGACCTAATGTAGAACATGGAGGCCATCCCCTGTGAGCCCACGAGGCTTTCGGGGCCTGCTTCCTGCCACGCCAGTGACCTGGCAGTAGAGAAGGGAGCCGGGACTGTGCTTGTGAAAGGGAACTGCTTGCCGTGCCCCTAATGCGATCCTCTCCTCCACTGGCAAATGTATCTTGCTGTGGAACAATTCTTTTTTTTTCCCCGAGGCGATGGGGGTTAAGTGACTTGCCCAAGGTCACACCACTAAGCAGTATTAAGTGTCTGAGGCTGGGTTTGAACTCAGGTCCTCCACCACCGTGCCATCGAGCTGCCCCTGAACAATTCTTCAGAACAGAACTTTGGGCCCAGAGAGACACGAGAAGTGTCCTGCCCTAAGCCTCAGTAACGGCCACGCTCTTGGCCAGTGGAAGCTCTCTGGCTTTCCTGGGACCTTCGACACCTCGGCCCTTCAGCTCTATCTCGGGCTCCTGCTCTGGTTAGTGAGAGCAAGCCATCATCATGGACCTCAAGGTTTGCAACGTGCTTTTTGCAGGTGATCTCAATTCTCACACCAGTTTGGGGAAGTTTGGGCTATTATTATCTCCATTTTACAGAGGAGAAAACAGAAGCAGAGTCTGAAGGGACTTGCCCAGGACCACGCAGCTAGGAAGTCTTTGAGGCAGGATCTAAACTCAGGTCTGACTGCTTCTGAGTCCGGGGCTCCATCCACCATGCCCCTTGGCTGCCCCAGAGGTGTTTACACACGTGGAAGGGGTCATTTTTGCCTCATTCCCTCCCCTGGCCTGCAGCAGGAGCTTACTAACAGAGGCCTCGTCCCATGCAGTTGACTGTGGGCACCCCCTCCTCTCAGAAGCCCTCCCTAATTGCTGCCTGCCGCTC
Organism: Myrmecobius fasciatus; assembly: GCA_023553655.1. Lineage (NCBI taxonomy): Eukaryota > Metazoa > Chordata > Mammalia > Dasyuromorphia > Myrmecobiidae > Myrmecobius > Myrmecobius fasciatus. Next base: position 15,399 of record JAJPUD010011875.1, read on the forward strand.
AGACATCTTGTTCCGTGGCCCCCCTCAGACCCTGTGTCACTGCTCACCACCATCTGCAATTCCCTTCTCTCTCCCAGGTCCATGATAAGTGCTCACGGGACAAGGACAGGAGGGAAGAGGGCCGGGGGTCCATTTTCTAGTAAAGATACAGCCAGGGGGCATCTGCAGCGCCCGCTCACCTTAGAGGGAAGCCTCAGGCCTTGGGGCCTAGGTAAGGCCACTCGTTGTGACTTCCCTTTTCTGAAGCACCTTCTATTTGAGGACGGGGACAAAGTTTGGCCCTAGGAGACCAGGCTCAACACTCACCTGGAAAGCCAGTTCCATGAGCACAATGCCCCCGGGCAGAGCCCGCTGCAGGTGGTAGGTGGTAAGGGGTGAGCTGGCACTCTGAGGGAAGAAGAGCAAAGAGTGATGCTCTAGGCTAGACTGCCCAAGTTCTGCAGGGGATGGGGGCAGGATGGGGGTCACACTCACCTTTGGGCTCCCATCTGTCTTGGTCTTGGGACAAGAGAAAGAGCCTCGCCCCTCGGTGCCCAGGACGGCCATGGCCCGGAGCCGGCTGGTGCTGGAATGGAGCAGGGGGTAAGGATGGCAGAGGTTGGGGAGGTGCATTAGACACCTCCTGACCTCATCTCTGAACGATGGGATGAGAGGCAGAGGAACGTAGTACATAGGAGTCAGACCATGTCCCTGGGAAGGGGTCCTGGACCCTCTGAAAAGGGACTGCAGCTTTCAGGTCTGAGGGAAGGGTGGCTGCCTCCGGGCCTCTGCAGCAGCAGGGTGGTGAGGAGACTCTTGAGAAACTGAGTCCCCTCTACTCCCTTGATGAAATTATAAGATTTCAGGTGGAGGAAAAAGACATCAGGAACTCCTGAGGTCCTGCCCCTTTCGGACTCGGAGTGGCCACGTCCCCATCCCTGTGGCTGATGTGACCTCATCTTTATGTGAGCAGGAAAGGATGGGAACCAGCAGGAGCTCACTCTTCTGAATGGTGAACAAGTGTCAGGAAGGGTATAGACTGACATCATTGCTTTTTTGGTCAAGATAACTAAGCTAGTAGATTGGAGGAAGGTCAGAACATTTCCCTCAATTTGGGCAAAGCTTTGCTAAAGTATCTCACACTCTTCTTGTGGAAAAGATGGTGAGAAATGAACTAGAACATAATACAATTAGATGCATTTGGAACTGCTTGAATAGTCCAGTGACTTGGATAAAGGCCCAGAGGGCAGAGTCTTTAAATGTGCCTCGGACAGTGGTAGGAAGAATAGTTAACAAAATGGATGACAAGAGCTCTATACAAAAAGAACATGACAGGATATGGGAAGAATGTATAACCAAACAAGAGACAGAGATTATTACGAGATGTAAAATGGTTAATTTTGATTATGTTAAGTTTTACACAAACAAAACCAAAGCAGCCAAAATTATAAGGAAAGCAGAAATCTGAGAAACAATTTTTACCGCAAATATCTCCAATGAAGACCTCATTTCTCAAATATATGGAGAATTGAGTCAAATTTATAAGAATGTAAGTCATTTCCCAACTGATAAAAAAGTCAAAGGATATGAATGGGCAGTATCCAGATTAAAAAATCAAAGCTATCTATTGTTATATGAAAAATCATTACTGATTAGAGAAATGCAAAATAGAACAACTCTGAGGTACAACATCATACCTATCAGCTTGGTAATATGATACAATGGGAACATGACAAATGTTGGAGGGGATGTAGGAAAATGGGGACACTTATGTACTGCTGTTGGAACTGGGAAGTGAACCAACCATTCTGGAGCGCAATTTGGAACCTATGCCCAAAGGGCTATAAAATGTGCATACCCTTTGACCCAGGAATCCCAAAGAGATTTAAAAAAAAAAAAAAAAAGGAAAAAGACCTACTTGTGCCAAAATATTTACAGCAGCCCTTTTTGTGACAAAGATTGGAAATTGAGGGGATGTCCATCAATAGGCGAATGGCTGGACAGGCTATGGTATACCATTATTATGGAATCCTATTGTACTGAGCAGGAAGATTTCAGAAAAACATGGAAAAAAAAAAAAAAAAGAAAAACCTGAAAAGACTTACATGAACTGATGCAAAGTGAAATGAGCAGAACCAGAACACTGTACATATAAACAGCAATATTGTATAATGATCAATCGTGAATGATTTAGCCCTTCTCAGCAATACAATAATCCAAGACAATTCCAAGACTCATAATGAAAAATGCTATCCACCTGCAGAGGAAGAACTGAAGAAGTCTGAATGCAAATTAAGGTATACTATTTTTCACTTTTTTTTAAAAAGAAGATTTAAAAAAGAAGACTTCAATCTGTACTCAGAGTTCATCAGTTGTATCTCTAAAGGTGGATAGCATCTTTCATTATGGGTCCTTTGGAATTGTCTTGCATCCTTGTCTTGGTCAGAGGAGCTAAGTCTTTCACAGCTGTTATAATATTGCTGATAATTTGGATAATTTGTACAATGATCTCCTGGTTCTGCTCATTTCACTTTGCATAAGTTCATGTAAGTCTCTCCAGGAAGTTCTGAACCTATTCTTCTCATTCTTTCTTTTTTTTTTTTTTTTTGCTTTTTGCTGAGGCAATTGGGGTTAAGTGACTTGCCCAGGGTCACACAGCTAGGAAGTGTCTGAGACCAGATTTGAACTCAGGTCTTCCTGACTTCAGGGCTGGTGCTCTAACCACTGCGCCACCTAGCTGCCCCTTCTCATTATTTCTTATGGCACAATACTAATCTGTCATGATCATATACTACAGTTCAGTCCTTACTCAAATGATGGGCATTCCCTATCAGCTGGAGAGTGGCTGAATAAATTATGGTATATGAATGTTATGGAATATTATTGTTCTGTAAGAAACGACCAGCAGGACGATTTCAGAGAGGCCTGGAGAGACTTGCATGAACTGATGCTGAGTGAAACGAGCAGAACCAGGAGATCATTATACACGGCAACAACAATACTATATGGTGATCAACTCTGATGGACATGACTCTCTTCAACAATGAGATGTTTCAAACCAGTTCCAATTGTTCAATGAAGAAAGCTATATACACCCAGGGAGAGGAATATGAAATGTGGACCACAACATAATATTTTCAAGCTCTCTAGATGTTTGCTTGCATTGGGTTTCCTTTCTCAGATTTTTTTTTTTCTTGTAGATAGGATTTTTCTTGTGCAGCAAGATAACTGTATAAATATGTATACATATATTGGATTTGCCATATATTTTAACATAGTTAACATGTATTGGACTACCTGCCATCTAGGGGAGGGGATGGGGGAAAGGAAGAGAAAAGTTTGGAACAGAAGGCTTTGCAAGGGTCAATGTTGAAAAATTACCCATGCATATGTATTATAAATAAAAAGCTTTAATTAAAAAAAATGATGGGCATTCCCTCAATTTCCAATCAATGTCACCACAAATGGAGCTGTTATAAATATTTTTTGGTACAAATAGGTCCTTTTCCCCTTTCAGTGATCTCTTTTTGATACAGACCTGATAGAGGTATTATTAGATCAAAAGTTACACACACAAAAAAAATTTAAGCCCTTTGGGCACAGTTCTAAATTGTTTGCCAGAATGGCTGAATTCTTCATTTTTTTGTGTGTTTGTGGGGTTTTTTTTGGTCTGTTTTTCTTTCACAACATGACAATAGGAAATATGTTTTGTGTGACTGTACATATATAACCTATATCAAATTGCTAATTGTCTCATAGAAAATGGAAGGGGAGGGGAGAAGAGCAGGGAGGGAGAGAATTTGGAACTCAAAATTTAAAAATGTTAAAAATTGTTTTTACATGTAATTGGAAAAAAATTAATTTTTTTTTAAAAAGAACACAAAAGACAAGACATTAAGCTAGATCTGAAATGAGAGAAAAATCTTGCAATTGGGTTCAAACAATCAACTTCTTAAGTATAAGATGGTGGAGATATGGCTGACAGAGTGTTGTGTTTAAAAAGAATCCAAGGATGTGGGCAGACTGCCACCTTGATGAGTCGCCAGGGCAGTCGTGTTTAAAAACCAGAAATAAACTAATTGGTTCGTTTGTTCAAATAGATGATTGAAAAATAGAAATGTATTTTTATCTCAAAATAAATTAATATTGTATGGCTCTTGCTCTAGGGGTTGAGGCATAAGCGGGACTCAGAACTAGAGAGGAAAAAAAAAAAAAAAACCAAAACAGCACAAGCTTTACTAGAACGCCTGTGAGCCAAAAAACAAACATGGAGACAGGGAACAAACACTGGGTTTGAATCCCAGCTCTACTACCACCTCTCTGTGTGATCTGGGGGAAGGTCATTTCCCTTTTTGGATCTGTTTCCTCCTCTATCAAACAAATGAGTTGACTAGAGGAGCCCAGAGTAACCAGATCCAGGACAGAGTTTTCCTCCTTTGGTGTGTTTTTTCCTGGCAGCAGTGGGCTTCAGATGCTAAGATGGACCAAGCAAAGGGGCAAGAACTGCTGAGTGGGGCACAGAGTGGTCCCAGAGCCACGGGAAGAAAGCCTTTTAGCAGGAACATAAGTGAGCATGAATGGGGGAAGGTTAAGGCTCAATGGAGAAATGAAATAGAAGAAAGGGAAAAGGAAAGGGGGAGGCTAACAGAAGGGAGAAAAGAAGTAGAAGGGGAAAGGGATAAGAAAGGGGAGAGGGGCTGAAAAAAGTGAAATGAAGTGGGAGTCCCAGGCAGGGCTCAGGGACTGGGGGAGCCCACAGCCTTCTTCTCAGTGAGAAAGCTCAGAATCTCAGAAGAGCCCATGTTGTCCTTCTTTCCTGGAACTAAAGGTCTCAGGGCCTGGCCCTTAAGAACCAGCCGTAGATGGGACACAGAATGGTCAGGGCAGGAGGCCAAGGGGGAAACAAACCATGAATGGGGACAGCAACTTTCCATGGTTGGGAGCAAGGAGCAGGGCCAAGGCAGGATGGTCTGAGCCCAAGAAGCAGGGGACCATGCAGACATGGCGCGAAGGTGGTGCACCACCTGACACCGGGGGACTGGGGTGAACCCAACGTGCAGAGTCCTTTAAACGTAAATTGTGCCATGGACCAGAGGAAGGCTTAACCAGCTAAGTGAGTGTCTCCCTGGGCCTGTAGGAGGCTGGGTAAACTTGCCAGAAAATTGGGGAGGGGGCTCACCTGCGCGTTGGTGAGGGGGGCCGCAGCTGCACCAGAATAAAGCCTGTGCTCTGCAGGTATTGGACATACTGCAGCAGGAAGGTCGAGCTTAGCTCCCAGAGCCACGGCTCCTCTCGGGCCCCAGGGGTGGGCAGCTCCCCAGCCTCCTGGCAGCATGGACCCCCCGACTCATTAGAGCGATGGCGGCGCTGTGGGGAGGAAGGAGGTCACAGCTTCTGAGGGGCCCAAGGACACCCTGCCCACTTTACACACTGGGGCCCATCTCAGGATTCCATCCTTGGCTACGTGGGGAAGGGGGCAGGAATCACCTTTCCCTCAGAGGGTGCCGTGGGCTCAGGGGGTCCGTGCTGCCAGGAGGCTGGGTCGAAGAGCAGAGCAGTGGCACAGTAGTGGACCAGGCGTGAGGACTGCTTCAGGGTTTCCAGCTCCCCAGCCTAGAGAGGAGCACAAGGGTCACTTGAGGCTTTCCAAGAGGGGCCAGTGTTAGGAGAGGGAAATTGAAAGGAAAATGCTGAAAGAGAATTTTTGTGGAAAGTGGCAGGCAGGTGTCCTACCCCAGTGAGGGCCGGACAATCCCCACAGTGTCCACACAAGGCCTGTCTCCTTTTAGCTTAATCCCACAAAGGCCTATGGGTTTGCTCAGAGCACAAGGGGACAGAAAAAGCCTGCAGCCAATATTCTGTTCAGCAGGAGCCCAAAAGAAGGAAAAATACTGGGAGAAAACATCAGAAAAAAAGGCAGGGCAGGGGAGCTGTTTTGGGAGCTGGTAGAGGGAGCCATCCCTGAGCCAGACTGCCAGGATGAGATGGGTAGGGGAATCATCTCTGGCTTCCATGGCACAGGGGAGCCAAAAGATGGAGGCAAGGGGTATCTGTCCTCAGAGCCCATAAGAGTGAAGATAGCGGGGCTCAGAGACATCTTGGGTTTTACAAATGGGCAGAGCCTTTGGGCCCTCTCACAGATGGGACCTCACCCCCATGCCCTGAGATGCTCACACTGATGGGCAGGTTGGATTGGGCCGACCTCTGCTGCCAGGTCACAAAGAGATTCTCCATTTTCATCTGACGTTCCAGCTCTGGGGGAAGAAGAATTATCTGCTGCTTCTTTCATAAAATCACTAGATCTTGGAGGTGACAGTTGTCTTAGAAGCCAAGTGGTCCAACTCCTCCCTTCCACCACACCCTACCAGTGGCCATGGGGAGCCCACAATACCCAAAGGTGGCCCAATTCACTCTGGGCAGCAACCACTCTTCAACTTACAGGTACTACTACTCTCTGAGATCACACAGAACAAAGCTGATTCTTCTTCCATCTCACCTGCGTACAGTTGCCAAAGAGGCCTAACTGACCATGTGATTGACCCTGCTCAAGAAGCTTCAGTGAAATTAGTAACAGTAAACCACCGAGGCGACTCTGCCCAGCTAAATAAAATGATAACAAAGCTCATTTAGATGATGAAAAGGTCTAGGATCTCAAGAGAAATAATGAAAAAAGCAGGACTAAAGGAAGAATCTTACTTCAAGAACTGACCTTAAATTATAAAGCAATAACCATTTCGCTTGCTGATCCCGCACCATCCCCACTCCCCATCACTAACGGAAAAGTAGATCAGTGAAACATATTAGATAAACAAGGGTCACAAATGAACCCGAAAATACAAAATACTTGGAGAAGAACTACTTATTTGACATGAACAGCTTGCTGTTCAGTCAAGTGAACTGGAAAGCAATCTGGCACAAAATGGGTCGAGAACATCTTCCAGTGTATACTCTAATGAGTTCATAATGGATATGACCTTTGAATATACCGCAACTTACCATATTTTTAAAAATTAGAAAAATAAGATGAGGCACCTTTCACAACCATAACAAACGAGGAGGAATAGGTAAAATAGGTCACTCTGATGACATGAAGTTACTTAATATTTCCCTCACGTTATTTATTTATCTGTATCCCTGGTTTTTTCCTACCAGTAGAAATAAGCGACTTGAAGACAGGGATTATCATATTCATCATTACGTACCCAGGGCCTAGCAAAGGGCCTTGTTATAGCAGACACAAAACCAAACTCCTGACTCCTTTCTGACAGACTTTTGCTGGCAAGTTGAAGCTTTTCAGTACGCTGTTCAGATTTGTCCTGGCTTTCCTTCCATAGCTACAGTTGCTGTCTACAGTGATCTTTGAGCCCAAGAATATAAAATCTGACTCTGCTTCCATGTCTTCTCCCTGTCTGTGCCAGGAAGTGATGGGACCAGTTGCCAAGATTCTAGTGTGTGTTTTTTTTTTTTTTAATGTTAAGCTTCACGCCAGCTTTTCACTCCTTTCATCCTCATCAAGAGGCTTCTTTATTCTTCTTCATTTTCTGCCATCAGAGTGATATCATCTGCATATCCGAGATGACTGTTATTTCTTCTGGCAACTTTTAATTCCAGCTTTTGAGTCACCAGCCTGGCACTTTGCATAATGTACTCTGAATACAAGTTAAATAAATAAGGCGGCAATATACACCCTTGTCGAGCTTCTTTCCCAATCCTTAAACCCATTCATTGTTCCATGTTCATTTCCAAGTATTGTTTCTTGGCCCACACACAGGTTCTGTAGGAGACAAGTCAGGTGATCTGGTACTCCCATCTTGCCACATTTTGCAGTGATCCACACTGTCAGTGATTTTAGCATAGTTTGTGTTGTTTTTGAGTTTTTTCTGTAACTCCCTTGCTTTCTCCATAATCCAGTGAACACTGGTGATTTGGTCTCTAGTTCTTCTGCCTCTGTAATTCTCGATTCACAAATTGCTGAAGCCCAGCTTGCAGAATCTTTTCTTTTTTTTCCCCTGGGATATTTGGGGTTAAGTGACTTGCCCAGGGTCACACAGTAGGAAGTGTTACGTGTCTGAGACCAGATTTGAACTCAGGTCCTCTTGACTTCAGGGCTGGGGCTCTATCCACTGCGCCACCTAGCTGCCCCTCAGTTTGCAGAATCTTAAGCATGTGAAATGAGCCCAATTATTTGTAATCTGGACGTGGCCCCGCCCTCCTTTCTGACCTTTTCCAAGCCAGTGGCCACTGATGAGCTTTCCAAATCTGCTGGCACACTGAGTGCAGCGCTTTAATGGCATCATCTTCCAGGATTTCACAGAGCTCAGCTGGAAGTCCATCACTCCCGTGGTCTCACTGCTGGCAGTGCTTCCCAGGGCCCGCTTGGCTGGCTCTGAATCAGTGACTGCCTGAGGTACTTGCTTCCTTATCTCTACAGCCAGGTTCACAAGCTTGGGGACACTGCTTGCTCCCCACTCTCACTCATCCCCTGTGGCCCATCTGCTGGCCAGTCTTGTTTTTATCCTTGGAGCGTCTGTTCACAGCCACTTCCCTCTGCCCCATCCCCTCTCACAGGGACTACTGCCATGACATCCAAACTGGCCTCCCTGGCTCCACCATCTCCCCACTCAAATCTGTCTTCCACAAACTGCCGGTGATTTCCCTAGGAGGATCTGATCATGCTCGACAGGCTCCAGTGGTACCCACCGGCTCTGAGAGCCAACACAAACTCCTGCTGGGCATCCAGAGCCAGTCCCAGCTACTTTTCTGGCACTGTTACATGGTAATCTCCTTGGCACACACTGTGATCCACTCAGTGTGGCCTTCTCGCTGTGCCCCTCGGTCAGGGAGTTCCTCCCCCACTGCCATGCCTTGACACCAGCTGTCCTTCCTGCCTAGAATGCCATCTCTCGGCACCCTTTGGGCTTCCTTCATGGCACAACTTCTGCTGGAGGCCTTTCCCGGGCCCTCTCGACCATATATTCCATGGACATCTATGGAGGTCCCCTCAGCTCCCCAGAAAGGAAACCCTAAAAGCCAGGGCCTGTTCCGTCTGTCTGCATCCCTGCACCAGGTGGCTCTGGGGCGCTCTCATTGGTGTCCCCCTCGGGGCTTTGCCACCTCCGCCAGGCTGGCTCGCCCGCCCTGGCACCTTTCCTTCCTCCCGCGTTGACCTCCTTTGGAGAGCTCTGGCTCCTGAAACGCTCCTTTCCTTCCTGTGCCTTCGGCTCTCCCCTAACGAGCAGAAGAGCTCATGCTTCTGGGGTCCTACTGGTGGGGAGGGGCTGCCCTCACCCGCTCTGCCCTGGTCCCAGTGACCCTGGGAGATATGGGGCTCTCCCTCCTTACATCCTATGGATGGCGACGCTGAGGGTCTGACGAGGCTCTGAGGGTCTGCAGCAGGACTTGGAGCCGAGTCTCGCTGCCTTCAGCTCTCCCCGAAGCCCCCCAGAGGCGCCTCTGCTTACCCTTGTGCCATGTTGGCCCCCACTGGTCACGTCTGCCCAGGAGTCCCATCATCTTACCCCTGCTACCGAGACCCAGATCCAGAACAGAACCGACCACTGCTGGTCCCTCTGTCAGGACATGAGCTCTGACACCTTGAGAGCAAAGGCAGTGGGTGCAGAGTCATGGGTTCGAGTCCTGCCTCTGATAAAGCCACAAGCACTTGTCCCCAGGAGTCCCCAGGGCTCCAGATCCTTTTCTGGATTCTGTGACTCTTTCTGAAGCGTCACTGACACCTTCTGACTTAGGGCATCCCGGCCCCACCTCCAGCCAGGAGAGGCCTGTGCCAGGCCTCGCCCCTCACCCCTCTCCATCCATGAGGTAGCAGGGGTCACTGGGCTCTCCCCTCCCCTTCCGCTCCCCCAGCCTCCTCAGCTCTTCCTCTTGCCATTCTCTGGGGGACTGGCTTGTGGAGGCTCTGGGGGAATACCCCAGGGCTGCTGCGGGTGCTCACTGGCCACCGTGCCAGGCTGCCTTGGATGCCCCCCACCCTTCAGTGCCAACCTCTCAGCAGAGCACACAGGTTTCCCCTCTGCGCTTCCGGCCCGATCCAGAAACCCTCCTCTGGCTCTCAGACTCCCCCGGCCGCTCCCTTCCAAAGGAATCCCTGGCTTTCGCCGGCGCGTGGTGAGCCGGCCCTAAGGCTCTCCGGGTGAGAGCACTGTCTCGGTGCCAGGCCCTGAGCTAAGCACCGGGGGTGGCAAGAAAAGCTTCGTCACCTCGGGCAATACTCTCCCATTCCTCTGGCGGTGCCGTCTGGGTCACATTAAGCACCAGAAGAGCCAGGTGGCTCCTCCCAGGCACTCGGTCCTGGCCCTTGACCCCAACCCCTGGCCTCTGTCCAGCTCTATCAGCCCTGTCCTGTTCTCCCCCAGTTTCCCCAACCCCCAAACACAGCCCCCACCTCTTCGCTCTGCAGTCTTGATCTCCAGGAACTGTTGTCCGTGATACGTAACGGGGTCTGGGGGCCGGGGGGCCGGGCCGGGCCGGGCAGCAGCAATGTCCCTCAGGGCTTCATCGAAGGGCATTGTTTCAGGGACCAGGCCCGCCCCTCCCCGAGAGGAGCCGCTCAGGCGTTCCCTGCTTGGTGGGGGGCCGGGGCTCCGGATGAGGGTCTCAGCCTCCAGAGATGGGATCAGGAACGGGTTGGGCTCCTGGAAGAAGCTGGGCTCAGATGCCAGTCATCCCCTGCCAGTGCCCTACCCCCCACCCCAGCTGTCCAGTTTGAGAGCTCGGATGGAAGAAGTGGAAGGGGTCACCTTGTCGTCATGCCCAGGGCAGTCTAGGTGACCGTAGTGGTGGAAAAGGCCGAGCTTCTGGCTGAGCAGGCAGTGGACGAGGTGGGCCCGAGCATTCTGCCACTGTAGCAGGCGTCCCAGGGCACGGCTGAGGGCCCCGCCGAGGTCTGGGGCCCAGTTGTACGTGAGCAGCTGCAGCTGAAGCACAGATTGGGGGGCACCACAGGTCAGGGGGGGCAGAGCTCAGCTTGGCCCCCCCTCAGCGGGACCCTCCTTACCTTGGTGTCCATGACCCGGAGAAGGAAGAGCCGCTGTCGGGGGGCATCCCGGCCAGAGCCTTCAACTCCGGGCTCGAAGCGCTGCATGGCTTTGGGGGCTGGGGAAGGAGAAGCATCAGGGTGTGAGACGCCCTGGCCTGAGGAGCAAAGCACCCACTGTGTGGCTCTGTCTTTGACCCACAGTGGGCGGCATCCATCCCGCCCGTTTCCGCCCCCGACAACGCTCAGGCCGTGGCCTCCGGCCTGGCCCCCGTCCCCGAGCCCTCACCCTGCTGGGTGGGCCTCCGCCACTGGGAGAAGTTCCTTCCCAAAAGCAGCAGATGTCGCTCCGCTCCGGGGCGGGGTGGGGGGTGCAGCTGAGCAATGGAGCAAGGGGTGAAGACGACAGGGTCTGGCCCCCTAGGGAGTCACAAGGAAGGGCACAAGCAGCTCTGAGGGAGGCTGAACAACACGATAGGAACCCCGGCCCCCCTCTTCTTGGGCAGCGATGTCGAGCACTGGGCCTGGAGTCAGGAAGGCCTGAGCTCAAACCCTGCTCCACACCCTGTCACCAGGCACGTCACATAACTGCTGATTGCCTCAGTTTCCCTACTCGTCAAAGGGGGAAGCCAGTAGCATCTACCTCCCAGGTTGCTCTGTAAAGCCACTTGTAAAAAGCACTTGGCCCAGAGGCTGGAGGACGGCGGGCACTTAACTGGCAGCTGTGAGTTTCCTTCCTTGTCCTGGCCCCCCCCCAGGCCCCCACTCACGGCTGCTGCTCAAACATGCGGACGCTGGTGTCTCCTGCCAGCGAGGCCACGAGGGAAATGGTCTCAGTGAGGACCGAAGGAAGAAGGAACCGGGAGACCATGTGGGTAGAGCTTCCAGAAACAGAGGGACAACCTGGAAGGCAGAGGGAGAAGGGAAGCGCCAGGACGGTCAGTGAGGGTGGCAGAGCGGGGGCAGAGTGGCCAGGGGTCGGCCCTTTGGGTGAACCGCAGATGGCCGCTGGGCCCGGGGGAGGGCCAGGAGGCAGCGTCAGAGACGACCCCATCCTCACCGAGCTGAGCCATGAACTCCATCCAGCGCAGACCCACTCGTGCGAACCCCGGATGGAGGACGCCGGCCTCCCCTTCCTCCAGCTGCACCGCCCTGCGCCTGGAGAAGAGAAGCAGCAGCAGGGGCTGAGCCTCCCGCCGGCCGGGCCCAGGGCTTTCCTGGTCCCCGAGGGCTCTGCTCAGTCAGGCATTTACCCCACACCACGAGGACGATGTTTGCAGGGGGTTCTCGGGCCTCCGTCACCCCACCGTGCCTGAAAATCCTGCCTCCTTTTTGCCTCCGAAGCAGCCTCCTTAGTTCTCCTTAGTCAGAGAGGGGACTGTTAGGGGCCTGAGAATGGTCACTAGTGAGGCACTTGCACGCTTGGGGAGAAGACCCCCCCCCCCCGTCCCACAGGCGGCGCCCACGGACTCTGGCCGCTCGGCGCAGAATGTGAAGCCGGAAGGCTGCAATCTGGGACGCTGGGAGCCCTGGTGGGACGGGCAGAAGAGCTGGCAGTGACAAGCGCTGCCTCAGAGAGGGCCCGGCCTAAAGTCAGAGCTGCTCTGGGGCCGGATCCTGTCAGCAGGAAGTTGCCAATCCGGCGCTCTCCAGCTCCTCCACACACCTGTGCCCCTGGGCACCCAGCTCGGAGGCTGCGGTCCGCTCTGGTCCCCCTGGGGGCCGGATGCTCTCAGTCTTGTGACGCCTCCGTCCCCGGGTCTCTTCTGACTTTTCCAGGACGATGTCATCTGTGGTCTTTGGGGAGCCAAGGTCCCCACATTCAGCTTTGCTCTGAAGGGAGTGATAGCCATGAGGGAGAAAAGGATGGGTGGTGAGGCAGGAGATGGCAGGGGGAGAAGACAGGAGATCCCTGCCCTGCCTCTTCCTTGCCCATTTCCTGAGATGAAGCAAGACTGAAGGGGCAGAGGAGAGCGCAGCACACCCCCCCCCCCCACCTCCCCTGCCCTTACCAGCATATCCCAGAAGCTGCGCCGGCCCATTTTGCTCGGGGGAGTGACGGGCTCTCCTGGGCTCGGGGCTGGTGGGAAGGGGAGAGGGGAGGTGCTGGCCAGGTCCCCCGGACTCCTGACCTCCAGTGAAGCATTCCTCGGGCTCCCTGGGGACAGCAGACAGGACACTTTCAGGCCTCTGCCCCTCCCCCGGGGCCAGAGCCGGTCCCAGGCCGGGGCCCTACCTGGCAGGGTCTCCTCCACACACAGAGGGGCCGGCAGCAGCCGGAGCTCCATGACGGCATCGGCCAAGGCGTGTCGGGTGGCCCCGCGCAACTTCTCTTCCAGCTGCAGGCGGCTGATGTTCCCCTTCTCCCATATGTCCAGCCGCAGCTGCAGGTCCTGGCCCTGGCCTGGGGGAGGGGAGATCGGGGCGCTCAGCTGAAGCCGAGGCCATCCCGGACCCCCTTCTACTGGTCTTCTTGGGACTTACCTGCAGCAGCTCCGGGCGGCGGGCCGGGGCAGCAGCTGACCCTGGTAAGACTCTCAAACTCGCTCTCCTGCAGCAGGGCCAGGGGGCCGGGGGAAGCAGGGGGCCAGAGCCCCAGAGAGATGGGGGCCCCTGCCTCATCCATGAAGGACAGCGCGATGCAAGCAACGCCTACCAGAAAGAGCTAAGTGGCGGGAGTCTCTAGAGAATGCCCTGCCCCCCTTTCCCTCAGCCAACATCAGCGACCCTCCCCAGACGGCCCTCCTCCCTAGCCCCCCAAGGCTGCCACCTGAGAGCGGGTACCTTTTCCCCCTGTGCCTTGGCCACCAGGCTTGTTGTAGAGATAAATATCAGAGTCAGGAAGGCCACTAGGAGGGTGGAAAGGATGCTGGGGAAGAACAAAGCTCAAGATGAAGTTGAGCTGACTCCTGGGAAGGCAGGTTCTAAGCCTCTCCCCCCAGGAGTACTTACTCAGTGAAAAGATCTCCCTCAAGCTCAAGAGAGAAAGAGGAGGGGCACTCCAGGGGGCCATGGAGCCTCTGCCTCCCCTCGCCCAGAGCCACAGGCCACTCCAAACCAGCCTGCTCTTTCAGCTCCTGGGAGGGCTGGTTTCTGTTAGCTCCCTGGGGACAGGGCACATCTGGCTCACTTGTATTGTATCCCAGCACCCTGCCTGGCTCATAGGACTTGCCTAATTCGTGGATGTGCCAGGGGAAGGAACAGAGCAAAAAAACTGGGGGGAGCCCACAGGGAAGATAGGAAAGGGAGATGCATTCTGTCTGGGCAGATAGAAGGACAGCACTTTGAGGAGATTCCAAGCCTGGCCAAGGGCGCCACAGAGTAGTGAGCGGGGGCTCTCGCTGACAAATGCAGGGCAGGACAGGATTTCCTGGCTTGCCTTTGCAATAATGTAGCCTTCGAAAGGCAAAAGAACAAGCGAGGGACAATGGTGTCCTGGTAAGATTCTCCCTAACAGAGAAGAATGAGTAGAGATGGGATGAACCCTGGGAAGAGATGGCTCCAGCCATCCTAGGATGGAAGTCTGCCACACACCCAATCGGGGAGGAAGGATGCGGACGGGTCCAGGGAGGAAGATGAAGGCCAGCCCAGGAAGGAAGGGAGATGCTGACCAAAGGAAGTCTGAATTCACAAAGAAAAGCGAGCTCAAGAGGAAGAAAACTTAATTTTGGAAGAGACTGATGTCTCTGTATAGGCTTCTCAGCAGCCAAGTTTTTAATTTTTAAAAGAAATGTCCAGAAGACAGAAGCGAGGCCGGGCCAGGAGCTGGACGGTGTGAGGAGAAAGGCTAAAGCCAGAATGGGCTGAAGCTGCTGAGGAAGAAGCCAAGGACAAGAAAAAGGTTCCTTTGTAGCTCCCTTCAACAATGAGATGATTCGGGCCAGTTCCAATAGTTTTGTGATGGAGAGCCATCTGCACCCAGAGAGAGGCTGTGGGGACTGTGTGGATCACAGTATAGTATTTTCACTTTTTTTGTTGTTATTTGCTTGCTTTTTGTTTTCTTTTTCCTTTTTGATCTGATTTTTCTTGTGCAGCAAGAAAATCCGTACAGAAGAACTGCACGTTTAACATATATTGGATCATTTGGTGTCTACAGGAAGGAGTGGGGGGGAGGGAGGGAAAAAATTGGGGATACAAGGCCTTGCAAGGGTGAATGTTAAAAATTATCCATGTATATATTTTGAAAACAAAAAGCTTTAATTAAAACAGGAAGAAAAAGGTTTTTGGCTTGGGCTTTGATGGGGGAAGAAGCAGCTCTGAGAAGGGATAAGGTGAGGGGGAGGGGGAGGACAAGGAAAGCTAACCCTGACAAAGGTGCTGACCACTAATGGAGATGGAATGAGAAGGGTGGCCATGAGGGAGCTGCTGCCCAAGGTAAGGGAGGATATGCTAAGAAAGCTCCCCACTTTCTGGGATGAACTTGGATGAACTCCATCCTGGGTCCTAAAAGAACTGACACGTGTGGCAGCTGCTGCTGAGATGGGGGTGGTGCCTCAGAGCATAGGCTCCAGGTCACCTCCAGGGACAGGGCTGCTCAAGGAGAGGCTGAGGGAAGGTCACGGCTGTTGGTCGTTTCCACTCTGACCAAGCAGTGAGTGAAGCGCCACAGGCAATCCTCGTGGAGAAGACAGAGAGAGGGATCTGATAAGGCCATAAACTCTCGGGTAGCCATTTCTCCCTTTCCTCGATGACCCGGAGGAAGGTGTCCGTGGCAGGCACATCACACTGCTGGTGACACAAAGCCAGGACAGTAAACCCAGAAAGTGAAAGGATCAGGGCCCGAGAGGATCTTGACAGGTGAGGAAGAACACACTAAATCTCGTTGGATAAAGCCACAGATTTAGCCTATATCAGATTGCTTGCTGTCTTGGGGAAGAGGGAGAAAAATCTGGAACACAGTTTTACAAAAATAAGTGTTGAAAACTATTATTCCATGTATTTGGAAAAACAGCCAGTGATAAGTTATATCCAATTGCTTGCCTTCTAAATGGGATGGCAGGAAATTTGAAATTCAAAGTTTTAAGAAATGGAAAAAATTAGGTTTTATATGTAATTAAGAAAAAAAATTAAATTTTTTTTAAAAAAAGAATTATGTATCAAGTCTCACACTTGTCATCAACAAAGTTCAGGATGGAGGAGTTTAAGGTTAGAGAACATGGTCTGGAAAAAGACCTAGTGGCTCAGTTCACGTTAGCAGGGCAGTGAGGCAGTAAAAAGCCCTCCTGAGTGTGGGGCTGGGTTTCCAGAATAGAGAGGAGACTGTCCCGCTGCCCTTGGCCTTGCTCAGAGGCCGCTAGAGCCCTGTGGTCAGGTTAGATCCCAGAGCAGGAAGGACACTGATAAGCTGGTGGAGGGGGAGCAGAACAGGGAGGGCTGACCATAGAGAAGACTGCCTGGGGCATGGGGGGGATTGGGGGGGGGGAGTGTGAGCACCGTCTGCTAATGCAGGAAAGGCCGCCTTGTGGAGTCAAGACGTCAGGAGAGCTGTCCCTGTGTGGAAGGGGCTGCTGCATGAGGAGATGGTTTCCCCTCCTTGTTTGCTGTCAGGCAGAAGCTGGACACACCATTGCAGGGCCCTGGCAGAGGAGCCCTCTGGTGCTGTTGGGATCAGCATATGCAGCTGGGTCCCCATCAGGGAGCAGACGGGGCACATACCAGGAGCCTGCCAAGCAAAGAGCTGTCCCCTCACCTGGAAGTGGTGGCGACTGTTGCTGTCCGTATACTTTGGCGAGTGCAGGAAGATGAGCAGATTCTGTCGCAGGTACCAGGCCAAGGCCGAGAGCCACGGCCGACAGGTGGGCGGCAGCACCAAGTGGAGCACCTCTGAGGGGGGGCTTCCTGGGGGCTGGATGAACTGAGAGAGCAGAGTTGGAGGTAAGCCTGGGCAAGGATGGGAGTGAAGGCAGGATGTCGCGGGGCCAGGGCAAGGACGAGGAAGTCCAGGGGCACTAGAACGGGCCCAGAGCGCCTCACCTCAACATCAGCAGGTGTGAGTTTGCAGTTGCGCACGAGCATGACAGTGATGATATCCAAGGTGGCCTCATCCAGGCGCCGCCGCAGGGCTCGCACCAACTCCTCTGTGATCTCGGGACCTGTGGACACAAAACCACATGAGAGACCTATATACAATCAGGGCAAACTAAAATAAATTTTAAAAAAAGAAGCTAAGGCTAGAAAAGCAGGATGTCCAGTTTGTCCAGGGCCTCCTCCTCAGGTGGTTTTGAATCCTTCATGTGAACCCTTTGCTTCATTCTCCCATCTCCTCTTAGATCCGGGCAGGGTGAGACCAAATGATCTTTAACCTTTCTCTCTTCCATGTCCACCTCTGGGGACGGAAGAGGTTCCCCTCAGGAGAATATGTACTTCTTCCTCAAGGGTAATGGGGAGGGCTTTTTGTTTCGACGCTGCACCCTGACAGCAGAGCTTAGAGTTTTACACATTGACCAGGCTAAGCAATTTCTATTCTGTTTTAGAGGCACTAGAGAGCCACTGATGATTCTTGAGTAGGTGGAGCTTCACAGTCAGGCCTGTGTCCTAAGGAGAAGATTTCAGCAGCATGTAAAGCAGACTAGAGACTGACCACAAGGAAGCCAATGAGGAGGCTTGGTGGGAAAAGGGTTCATGAGCACATTTCCACTTGATGTCAAGAAAAACTTTGCTCACAATGAGAGTGTGGCATGGTGGATCAAGCATGGGGCAGGCAGTGGGAAGGAAAGGCATGGGGGCTCAGATGACTGCTGTGGTTCTTCCTGGCTGTGAGACCCTGTGGAAATGACTTAAGCTTTCTGAGTTTCAGTCTCCTCCTTGTAGGCAAGGATATCCCCTCTGGCTTGTGAGGTTCATGTAAGGTATAAAGCATCAAGGCATGAGCAGACCTGGCCAGGTGCCAGGGCAGGCTCCTTCCAAGAGTGGGCCTGGAGGCCTGAGCTGGGAGCAGAGGCTGCTATAGGCCCTCAGCATGGACAGGAGAGAACATGGAAGAGGCCAGGTAGAGAAGGGAAAACGAGCTCCACCAGACATGGTGGAGAGAAGCAGGCCAGGAGTGGGGAGGGTACCAAGGCAGGGAGCGGCGCTCCCCGCTCAGAATCAGGAGTTCTGGGAGCTCCTTGCCGTGGGAGCCGTAGGAGCTTCCAATCCCACCCTCCTGGCTCAGCCTCTACTGGCATTGTGTCGACAGTCCTGCAGATACTGGATGCAGCTACCATCCCCCTCCTCCCCTCACTCTCTCTGCTTAAGGCCAAACACACGCACGTGGCTGTCATCCATCTGACAGACTCCTCGTGGTCCGTCTTTCCTGACCTGATCATTAGCAATGAAGACTACCCCTCACAAGTCCATAGGCCTCACCTGCCTGCCCCACACCATGCACTAAGAGTTGAATGTGCCGGTCAACCTGGCCCACGGGACGGGCTGTCTCCGAGCTCCGGCTGGAAGCCACTTCCAATGGAGATCGAGGACCCTGCGCAAAGAGAGAACAGGAGGATTGGGGGGCGGTTAGGGAGGGAAGAGTCCCAGAGGCAGGGTGTTATAGGAATAGTGGATTTGGGACTCAGAGTCAGAGGCAGGTTCCAGGGTCACAGAGCATCTTGTTCAAGCTTAGAGAAGGAGTAAGTAGCAGTCAGGATTTGAACCCAGGTCTTCTGATTCCAAATCCAGCAGGCATCGTTATTATCCCAATAACACAGGTGACAAAACTGAGATTCCAAGTTGGTAAGTGGCTTGTCAAGGGCCCTGCATTTCAAATACATGGAGATTTCAACCTAGACTTGCCTGGCTCCAAGCTCAAATTCTCAGAAAACCAAACTGACTGGTAATGCTGGGGGGCAGGGGGAGGGACTTGCCGAGACCTCCTCAGGGCAGATGGGTTCCTGGCTTCTGGAGAGGGCAAGGGAGGGGGGCAGAGCATCTCCATCAAGGAGCTTCTCACTGCATGATGTCTCCAGCAGCCTGCAAGGGGAAGACACTGAGGATAAGTGTCCATGCCAGCCAAGGCCGTCCCCCACACCCTGTGCTTGCTGCCCCAAGGCAGCCCGCTCCCCGCTGCTGCTCTCACCGCAGGTAGTAGACCGCTCGAGTAGCTCGTTCTTGGTACACAAACATGTTCTTCCTGTTCACCACGGAGAAGGCGTTGAGCACAGAACGAAGTGCCTGGATGGCTGTGGGACAGCCGGAATCCCACAAAAGAGGCTGAGCAAGACTGAGGAGCCAGCACCCTGACACCAGACCCCCCACCTTGTGCTCCCATACTCCTCCCCCACACCGGGGGCCACCTGCCCAGTGATGCCCCTTGGCCCGGGTCTCCTACCCCGGGACACTCCCATGCTGGGTCCCATCTTGAGTCGTGAATGGACACGGATCACGGTTCCCCAAACAACGTTGCAGGAGAAGTGTCCCGGCACAAACTGCATGGTGGCGGCCAGGTAGCCACGGGGGGGACAACTCTCATCGGCAGCATAATCTGTGGGCAGGGAACACTTCTGATCCCAGCTATCCCTAACTCCTCCCCAACACACACGGTCAGACTCCTCCTAGCCCCAGCTACAGAGCAGGTCTCAGACAGCGAAGCCTCTTACTTCCTGGGAAGGTCAGGAATGCATCCCACATTCTGGGCTCGGTTTCTCAGCGTCACTTTGGCAACAGGACCCATTGGAAAGGGGAAGGGGATGTCCGGCTCTCACCATCACTGGACAGCAGAGCCTGCTAGGCGGAGGGGGACCTCAGGCTTTCAGTGTCACTGGGAAGTACAATCCAAATTTTTTTTTTTGGGGGGGGGGAGGATACCTCAGACCCTTACCGTCACTGGGCAGCAGGGTCCGCTGGCGGGGATGAAAGGGGGTCTCGCTCCGCCACAGATCCTCTTCACTCTCAGCCACAAGCAGGGAGTTACAGACATGGCTGTCATGGAGGTCTTGAAGAAGCAGCCGCTGGAGAAGAGAAGGGGAAAGGTCAGAAAACTAAAAGGCTTGTCAATCAAGAGGGCCCCGTAGCCACACAGCCAAACGGGGACTCTCGGCTCCCTGAGCAGTCTGGGGTCTTTGCCGGACCTCAGCAGTGTCCCAGCCCATCCAGATGCAAACAGAAATTCCTTTTACAATATTCTTGACCTGACCTCACAGGTCAGGCCAGGTATGTGAGTCAGGGTCCCTGGGGGAGAGTGGGCTTGGAGTCTGCAGAAAGAAAGCTCACCCGCCTAAGTGAGCACACATGCATGTGCAAGCACACATACCTACACCCCCATCCCATTACCTGGTTGACCTCCCGGCAGATCTCTCCGACCTTCTTTGCTAAGAGCTGCTGCAGCTGCCGGCACTCGGCACCCGGGCCGTTCTCATCCCGACTGAGGCTCCTGGAAGTGGGGCAGACCCAGGGGCAATTAGTCAGGCAGATTGGCTAACGTGGGGAAGGAGCTCAGGGGTGGGCTTCACCAGCAGGAGTCACAGGGAAAAGCAGGATGGGCTCAGAAAAGCTGTGCCCACAAAGAACAGCTCGGGAGTGACATGACTGGATCTGGGCTGGCCAGAGCAGAAGGGGCAAGAGTCCCCTTGGCTACGGCCTCCAGTTGACCTCTTTAAGACATGGCAGCCACCAAGGGAACCACTCAGCTGAGATGAAACTGGGTCCTTCTTGTCATTTGTGCTTACTCTGGGCCCACGAAGGACCCTTCCTTTCCTCAGAGAGTTTGCATTCATTCATTAAGTGCTGCCTGGAGCAAGACTACCCTGCCAACATTGGGGGGAAGGTAGGGGTGGGTGTCACCATTGGTCTGGCAACTGGAGCAACAGCTGCAGGCCCCATTCTCACTGGGATGATGGGGAGCCTATGGCGGGGGAGGGGGGGGTAACAGGTACTCTCAGGAGCAATGGTTCCACACTGGAGTGACACAAGGACCCACTGTGGCTATGGACGAGGGGGGGAGGATATACTGACCAGGGTGGATTATGGGAGCTTATCAAAGGGTAACAAAACCTCAATAGAGTGATGGGAGGCCCATGAAGACTATGGGCACTTGCCAGGGGTGAGCAGCAATAACTAGAAACCACTGAGTTCTCCCTGGGTCTGCCCTCACCGTGCATGGGCATAAACTTCTACTCGATCCTGCATCACCCGGACAAGGAGCCAGAAGTCGGGCAGGCGTGGTCCCGGGAGGGCGGGTGGGGGCTGCTGCTGCACGGCTGGCCCTGGGGACGTCTCCTGGCCCTGGGATTCGGTCTGCACGAGGTCTGAAGGTTCCTTTTCCCCTGGGACCACTTTGGGTTCCTCATTCTCTGAGCCACTACTGCTGCCTCCATCGTAGCCTAGGAACACAAGAGCCTGGCTCGCTGAACCCGTGGCCCCCTCAGGGCCCTCCCTGCTTGTCCGTGTCTCCCGCCCCGCCCCCATCACTGGTTTTCTGAACCTCCTGCTCCCCCTGAGCTAGATTCTGTAGCCCCAGCTCACCTAACTGGTCAGAGTCCATGCTGCCCTGGCTAGACACAACACTCTGTCCTCGGCTGGGTCCCGAATGGCTGCCTGGACAAGGGAGGGGAGAGCAGTGAGACTCTCGTGGATCCCTCTTCCCAGCCCAAGCCTTGCGCAGATATGGACCACGAAAGGGCCTGAAGCCAGTGCAATCCCAGGACAGGTGGGTGCCTGTCTTCCTTACCACAGGCTCCATGGGTCCCCTGGGGGGTCACACTGGGCAAGGTCACATTCAGGGTGGAGCCCTCGATGTCATCAGGGGACCCAGGGACTTGGGGACTGGTTGGCAGCACCTTTGGGGAAAGAGACTGAGCTCAGCGAGGAAGACCCTCTGAGGCTCCAAGCCCCCAAGGCCCCAGGCACCCACCTCTGCAGGGCCAGAGCGTGCTGCCGAGTCCTCACGGCTGAGCCAGGCCCAGGGGCTGGGAGGCTCCTCACAGGGGCTGGGGCTGACGGAGACAAAGAAGCAGCCACTGTCGGGGTCCTGGCAGAGGGAGTGGCCTGGAAGATGAAGGCAGCAGAACTCCTGGGTGGGACAGAGATGAAATGGAAGGGGCCTGGTTCAAGCCGTGGGCAGGGTCAGGGGGTATTCCCAGGGAAGAACAGGGCTAAGGCCAAAGGTGACAGAAGGGGCCTTGGAAAGGCCCGCACCACTGACCTCTACGTCGGTCCTCAACCTTCCATCACTTCTCCTGCCCCTGGCCCTGAGGTCTTCCTGCAGAAGGCTCCCCCTTTTCCCCTCACCATGTCTTTTACCTCTGACTCCCGTGCAGAGGTGGCCCTTCTGAGCCTTCCCTCTGTGGGATCTCTGTTTGCATGAAACCTCCCCCATTAGACTGCCCCATGTTTCTGCCTTTCTCTGTACCCTCAGCACTAGCACACTGCCTGGCATATAGTAGGTGCTTAATAAATGCTTGTTGACTGACCTCTGTATTTATTTTTAAATAACACCTTTTTAATTTCCAAAATACACATAAACATAGTTTTCAACGTTCATCCTTGCAAAACCTTATGTTCCAAAATGTTCTCTCTCCCTTCCCCTCTCCCTTCTACTACCCTAGACAAGCAAATAATCCAATGTTGGTTAAACAAATGCAATGCCTCTAAACATATTTCCACAATAATCATACTGCACGAGAAAAATCAGCTCAAAAAGGAAAAAATGGGAAAGAAAAAAAGCAAACAACAACAAAAAAGGGTGAAAATCCTATGCCACAATCCGCTTGCTGACTGACCTCTTTAAATCGAGCCAGGGAGCGTTCTGGCCCAAAGACAAAGCTGAGAGGCAGAGTCTGTCTAAGGCAGGTTGAGCGTCCAGGGGAGGCATGTATGTGGGCCGCTACTCGCTGAAGGGAGGGGCCGTTAGGGGAACCCCCCCGACGCAGGGCCCCCACCATCTCATCCTCAAGCAGCCAGCGAATCTGGGGACAGAGCGCAGGGCGTGAGGGCAGCAGTTGATGGGCCGGGGCTTGGAGGGGCCCTTCTCCGTTTCAGCTCCACCAAATTATGCTGAGCAGGGTGGGTATCAGAGGGAGTTCCGCCTCAGCACCCCCCTCAGGGTCACTGAGCTCTCTGCTCCTGGGCCAGGACCAGAATCTTACCTCACTCATGGTGGTCTCGATGGCCTGCCGGTGGGGCAAGGGGAGGCTGGCCAGCCCCGGCTGCCTAGAGAGAGGAGGGGGCCAGGATCAGTACGGATCAGAGAAGACAAGAGGGGGCCTGTGCCTCTGAGAATCGTACCTCTCTATCTCTGGTGGGGGGAGCGGGGGCCCCAGGCTGTCATCGGAGCGCAGGGAAGAAGGGCGCCCAGGAGACCGAGGGAAAGAGGTGCTGCTTTCCGAGACGGACCTGGAGGAGGAGAAGGGAGCTACTGAGTTCTGACCGAGAGCCCGGCAGCTCCAGAAGCCCCAAGGAGCTGCAGGCACGCCTGACCTGTGGTGCTGGGGGTCTGAGGCTGGAGGCAGTTCCACCTCCAGAGGCAGGGTCAGGATGAAGACATCCAGGGTCACGCTAAGGTCCTGCAAGACCAGGCGACTGCCCGGGGGTGGGCTCTCCAGAGACGTCAAGACCTGTCCTGGAGGGGGAGAGAGCAAAAAGGATTGAAGACTCTGGAGGCCCAGGGCCTTGGTGGGGGCAGTGAGGGCACAGGGCTGGCAGAGAAGCTAACCGAGGCAGGTGGGCAGCGTATGCACAGGCACGGAGCTATGCTGTCCTCGGAGGCGCACAGAGCATGTGAGGTGCAGGAAGAGAGGGGGCAAGTCCTGGGCAGCGCCCTCAGGACCAAGGGCAGCGTCATCCCCCAGGACACTAAAGGAGTCCTCATCCGGGTTCATGGTGTCGTCGTCAGACAGCGACGTGGAGTCCGGGGGCTCCAGCTCAGGGTCCCGACTGTCTCGATATTCCACCTCCAGCTCTGGGTCACTCTCTGTGGCGATGCAGCCTCCAGACACCTCTCCTGGGGACAGGGGGCAGGGTGCCTGAGGCAGAAGGTGCCAGAACGCACATCCCCTGCCCGGCCAGCCCCCGCCGAGCACTCACCTTCATCACCCATTGGCTCAGCCTCCGAGAGCTCCAGGTCACTGACCTTCCTGTCCAGGGTGTCGCGTGCACTCTCATCCTGCCGGGAGAAGACGCAGAAGGTGACTGGGGGCAGGGGACGGCAGGTGGGCACGAAGGACGTGCAGACAGCAGGAAGGGGCCTCACCTCACGCTTGCTGGAGGGTGGGCAGTAGAAAAAATAGTGGGGGTTGGAGGGCACTGCTCGGAAGTGCAGGCGACTGATCTCCAAGAACTTCTCCTGTCAGGGAGGGGGCACACAGAGATGAGGATCAGGCCAGGGCCATGGTCCCCCGAGCTCCCACCCCCAGCCCCGGGCCCCACCTGGATGATGCCGTGCAGCCGGTCGTGGGCCCCACCTGAGAGCTGGCAGGCCTCCGAGAGCAGGAGTTCGGGCCCCGGAGCTCCAGGGCCATGGGCACGCTGGGTGTCGGGCTCGTTGTCATCCTCTGCCTCTGCACTGCGGTTGAGGAAGAGAGGCTAGACCAGGCGGCTCCTCGAGACCGGGGGGCCAGTCCTGCCGGTATCCAGCTGAGCCCCAGGGCCCCAAGGCTGGCTCACCCAGCCCCGACTCCATCAGCCCCTTCTCTGGGTGGTGGGACAGCTCTCGGTCCTATCTGCCCAGTCCTTCTCATCTCCTTTGCTGTCCTTCTCCACCCTCCGGACAACTGTCCCACACTCCCGAGGAGTTCCCAGCTGCCCCCTGGATGTCCAGAATTTAATGGCAGATAGCTCCACCTCAATGTGTCCTGCCCCCCTCTCTGGCCCCCTGGCACCCCCTGGCACAGCCTTTTGGTCTCAGCTCCCAAAGGGATTTTCCTCAAGTGTGGGACTAACTGTGACACCCAACACAATTAACTCTTATAGATCAAACGTAAATTGCTGTTTGCCACTCCGAGCCCCGGTAACCCTGCCCCATGCTACCCCGCGGCTCTCTGCTCCAGCACAGACTGCAATCCAGGGACAAGGCACTTCCCGGCTCCCGGCCTTTTCTCCTGGATTCCCCAGCTTCCTTCTCCAGGAAGTCTTTGGTGAGCACCCCCCCCCCTTTATCCTGTATTGATCCTGTGTCCTGAGCCGTCTGCCTGTGGTCACCTCCATTAGACTGAGCTTGCTGGGGGCAGGGACAGTTTGTCCCCAGTACTCACAGTGCCAGGCCCAGAGCCAGCATTTAATAAATGCTTGTTGACCGCCCCCGGCCCCCCCGGCAGGTGCCAGTCAGAATCGCGGTCCGTGTCACTCACTACACGAGGAATCCCTTGTGTTCCTATCTCGAGGAAATGTGGCCTCCCCCCAAGGCAGACGGGCGACCTTTCCAAGGACTGTATCTGAGCTAACCGTGACAGCAATGGCCGGCCCCGACGTAGCACTCTGGGGTTTCCAAAGCAGTGCACGTGAGCGATCTCACTGCACCTTCTTAACAAGGAGGGAAGCAGGTGTTGTTATCATCTCTGTTTTACAGACGAAGAGACTGAGGGCCAGGGAGGTTGTGTGAGTTTCTGAGGCGGGCTTTTTCTGAGGGCCCGCCTCTCTGTGGGCCACTCTTCCTGGCCCCAGGCCGGGTCCCACTCCTACCGCCTCATTCTGTGTGTGCTGTGAGCTGCTGGCCTGGGGCCGGCACATCTTCTCCCCCTCCCCCAGCAGCCCCTCCATTCCCTGACAAATGACACCAGCAGCAAACTTGGGGTCCTCCCCCTAACCTGGCCCAGGCTCATCCCCGTCTTGACCTGGTGCTGAGCCCAAGCGAGTCCCAGGGGCAAGGCCCTCCTCTGCAGCCCCTCCCCGATTCCCAGAGTCCTGAATGCAAAGCAGAGGCCGTTGGCTCAAGGGGTCAGAAGGGCCTGGGAAGTCACTGAGCCCAAATGCATCATGGAACAAGAGGAGGAAGCAGTCCCGGCTGGGAAGAGGCCTCCCCAAGGCTGAGCTGGATTGCCCCTGGAGCTCTTCCCATGACAGGGCACGAGTACAGATGAATACCGGGAGCTGGGGGGGGGGGGAGGGGAGCTGGTCTCACCTCAACTCCGAAGCCAGGACTGCCCGGCCACGAGGCTCAGGGCCTTCCTCAAGGCTGCAGCTTCCTGGGCCCTGGGGCAGCCCGTGTGCATGGCCACAGAGTGCCAGCAGGAATGGCGTGATGTCAACCTCCTGAAGCAGCTCCTCGCAGGCATCCACCGCTACCAGGAGGTCCTGGGAGCTCACGGTCTGCGCCTGCTGGAGGCTGCGGAACAGGCCTGCGGGGGCACACGGGATGCCAATGGGGCACATGGGATGCCAAGGGGGCACAGCCTCCACCCCAGATGACAAGTATCCGGCTGCTCCCACCTACGCCCGCCAGGTGCTCACCTCGGACATAGCAACGTTGGGCATGCTCCTGAAGGAGCGCACAGTGATCGGCCACTTCCTTAAACTTGGGGTCCAGCCAGGCGGATGTAGGGGAGGGGTGCTCAAGGAACTGAGACCTGGAGGGGAGAAGTGCAGGTGTCAGGAGATCCATCCACAAGCTCCCGCCTGCAAACGCTCCCATCCCTCCCAGTCCACCTATCCACCCATCTGTCCCTCCGTCCATCCCTCCGGCCTCCCACCCGTCCTCCTCCCTCCTCTCTCGCTTGTCCATGTGCCAGCAGGCAATGCCGCCCGGCCCGTGTGCTGCACCACCATCAGGGAGAGGAGGGGAGGCTGGGAGCCACTCACGTGAGGGTGAGCTCTTGGGGGGCCCTGCAGGGCTGGGTGCTGACCACCTGCTCTCTCAGTGCTTCCAGCGAGCAGCTGTAGACAAAGACTGGGCAGCGGGAGCGCGGCCCCTCCGCACCCTCAGGCTGGGAGGCCTGGCGCCCTGCAGGAGGCAGAGAGAGCTCTCCCGGATCCTGGGCTTTGTCTGAAAGGGACAGGGGAGCGGGATCATCCCTGGGGCCGCCCTCGGCCCCCACCCCGCCGCTCTCGCTCGTTCCTGTGCCTGTCAGGCCCTGAAGCTCGCTTCAGTCTTTGGGAGAGGAGCCCAGGAGCAGGGCCTGGCACACAGACGGGGCTTATCGGTGAGGCTGCCCATCTCCATGCCCCGCAGTCTGTGGCCTGAGCCACACCAGGCCCCGCAGCCCTTCCCGACCCACAGGAGAGGGCTTACCACTGGCAGGGGTCACGCTGAGGGCAGGGATTGGCGACTTGGCGTCCTTCTGACCCGCTCCTCCTAAATCCTCAGGGACGGCGTTCCACTCTCCCGACGCAGGCCTCGCGTCCTCCTGAAGGGGCCGGCCAAGGCCACACGCGACTAGCCGTTGGACATCTGGGAGCGGGTAGAGACAAGAACCGAAAAGATGAAGAATCCAGGCCCAAAGGGAGGCCCAAGGTCCCTGGAGGGGACCGTGACGAGCCCAGCGGCCCCCTGGGGGTCAGCAAGAAGAGACAGCAAGGGTTTCATGGGAAGGGGAGACTCAGGAGTTCGAGGCCGTGGCCTAAAGGAAGAGAACGTTCTCTCTCAATGCCTTGAGATGGAGCAGGAAGGGGCCCCAGGGCTCCCGGCCATGACCTCCAGGGATGCGGCCGGGCTCCTCCCCGGGCACTGAGAGGAGCAGCCGGATGGGGCAGGGGCCCCCGGAGTGACCGTACCCGCGAGGGTGCTCGGGAGGAAGGTGAGCAGCACGTGCTGGGGTGTCACAAGTCGGCCGTAGCAGCGCCACTGAGGGGGCGAGGTCTCCAGGGAAGGCTGTGTGAGGCCAAGGGAGCAGACCCTTAACGGGAGGAAGCTGCCGGCCTGTCCACCCTCAGGGTGCCCCTTCTTGCTGCCCTCGTAGAAACGCCACCGCCCTCCACCCGGCCTCAGGCGGAGGTCTGACCCCAAGGTTACTCACATCCTGACAGCTGCCCACGCGGCCTTGAGACTCCAGGGTCCCGGAGCCTCCCAGGGGACGCGCCTCTGCAAGGGGACAACGACTGTGTCGGTGGGAGGCCGGGCCAGGGCTTTAACCAGAAGGGTGGCAAGGAGGGAGGGGCCTGCGGGTCCAGCTGCTCTTACCTGGGCCCAGGGCGCCCCACTGGAGCACCTGGCTCAGAAAGGTCTTCTGCTCCATGGCAGAAAGAGGGAGCTCACGGTCACTCAGCTCCTGCCCCAAGCAGCGATGCAGCAGGCCCAGCAGCGTCTCATTGGCAGGACAGTGGGCCTCCGGACCGGGGCCTTCAGCCTCTGCCCGGCACAGAATTTGCTCAGAACCCAGCCTCTGCCCCTCCCTGTCCTCTCCAACAGCCTGCCTCCCGCCGCCCACCATAGGAGCCCGAAGGCCTGCCCTCCCCCCGCAGGGACCCTCTCAGGCTCTGCCCCGCATCCCCCTCGGCCCTCCCTTTGCCAGCCTGAGGGTCCCGGCTGAGCCACCTCTGCTGAGCAGGACAAAGGACGTCTGCATCCGCTGGCACCGCAGCAGCAGGTGCATCAGATCAAAGCGGAAGGGGATCTCGTGGACACAGGAGCCCCCGGCCACGTCGCGTCCTGCGAGGGGGAGGGGGAGGGGGAGGCTGTCAGAGCTGGGCCCTGCGTGGGCCCCAAGAAGCCCCCTCCCAGTCCTGCTGAGCAGCACTGACCGTCGGGAGCCCTGGGCTCAGGAGGCGGGGGACTCCACTCCTTGCTCTGGCAGAGATGGCTCAGGTATTCAAAGCTGAGCATGGAGCCCACGCAGGCGGCGTCCCTGGGGAAGAGCTGCGAGGAGGGGTCCGCAGAGGGCGGGTTCAGGGTGGGCCCAGTCACACCCGGGGTCGGCGGGGCACCGGGGCTTGGGGGCTGCACTCAGACTCACCGCGCGGGGAATCTCAGGGTAGGTCAGGCCTCGGAGGTGTCTGCAGCCCTTGGGCCCGGAGCCCACGCGCCCACACTGGGGCTCCACCCAGACCTCGGTGACCAGGTTCAGCTCAGAATCCCCTTCCAGGGCCTCCACCTCTGCATCATTATCATCATCTGTGGAGAAGCTGCCGGGGCAGGCCCTCGGCTCCATCAGGGGGTGTCCCAGGTGCCTCCAGCACCCGGCCCTCTGCTGGGCACCCGCTGGCTACAGGCAGCTGCCAGGCTGGGGCCATCCCCGGGTTCCAGACTCACCTGTCCTTGGTAGAGGTGGAATGAGGAGGGAAGAGGAGATACTGGACGATGCATGTGGGGGTTTCGTGGCCTCCTGCCACTCCGGGACACTCGCTCTGTCAGCAGGGGCAGGGACGTGAGAAACTCAAGCACAAATCCCTGCCATCCCACTGCTGCCGGGAGGTCCCGCCAAGCCCGAAGGCTGCCCGTGCCATCCTGTGCCCGAGGAGCAGGGAGCCTGCCCGGCACCCCATGGCAGGCCTTGGGGGCGGGAGAAGGAGGGTAAGAGTTGTGGCTGTGCCAGTCCCAAGAGAAGGTGGCTGTGGTGGGGCACCAAGCCAATCCCCGAGCCCCAG
This sequence comes from Myrmecobius fasciatus, assembly GCA_023553655.1. NCBI lineage: Eukaryota > Metazoa > Chordata > Mammalia > Dasyuromorphia > Myrmecobiidae > Myrmecobius > Myrmecobius fasciatus. The sequence goes on from JAJPUD010011875.1 coordinate 44,797, forward strand.
ATCTGGCAGTGAAGGAAAGGGGGTGGTCTCTGGGCACAAACAGGGCCTGCCTTCTCGTGGCAGGAGTCATGGGCCCCAACCTAGCAACTGCACCAGGATGGCAGGGCTCGGGCACCGGGCACCTTCTCTGCAATTAGTCATTTGTTACTATTCCTCTAACAAACCCATGCTCAGTCTCAGCATCAAAGGATAAGGAAGGAGTATCCGAGACAAGGATGGGCAAAGCTCCCCGGGAAGGCCACGGAGAGTGGCAGAGGCGGCAGGGGCATCACTCAGGGGCTTATCGGTGTTGGGGGACAGAAGGAGTGGGGGTGGTGGAGGCTCCTCGGGTTGGGAAGAGAAGCTACCTGGATTGGAAGCTCCAAGACCATTGTGATGATCCCTTCCCCACTGGAGGCGAAATGGAAGCCTTCGGCCAGACGGACCCTGGTGCCGTGAAGAGATTCGGTCAGAAGCAGGGAAGCCATAATGTTGGGGGGAGCCCTCGTGAGCCCCCCTGTCCCTGAGGGGCCGCCACCCCACTTACTCTGTGAGCATGGACAGCAGCTGAGCAACGGCACTGAGAGGCAGGACGGGGACCAGGGCGGGCTGCACAGTCCAGACCCATCGCTGATGATAGAGGTAGCGTGACAGGGAGGCCAGGCTGGAGGAGGCTGAGCGGCCAGACACCAGGGGCAGGGGGCCTGGAGGCTCCAGAGTCAGCATGAAGGGCGCGCGGTAATCCAGAGGCAGCTTCTCATACCTGCGCATCAGGGGACCCATGAGCCCACTCCCCAGTCTCCCAACACTCGTGGCCCCCCAGACCCCCTCAGACGCACAGCCTCTGCCTCCAAGACGAGGCCTCCGGTCCGTCAGTCTCCCCCCAGACCTGGGGGACAGCATATCGTCTCCTCCTCCTCACACTTCCCCTGAGTCCAATTCAAAAGCCGTTTCCTCAGCAGCTTCGCTGCAGGAGGCAGGGCGCTTTCTGGTTCCCAACGGGTGTTTATGAGCAAAGAAGAAAAAATCAGAATCTGAGAGAGGATCCGTCAACTGGGCAACGGCCAAACCAGTGATGGCGTGTGGATCACAGAATAAGCTAGGAAAGAGTGAGTGCCGAGGATCCGGGGGGCCTGAACCGCTGCAGGACGAAGGGAGCTGGCCCAGGGGAACACGAGAAAAGACAAATCCTCTGGGAAGACTTGGGGGCCTGGGGAAAGCGGGCCCTGCCCACTGAGAGGGGTATGGGCATGGGACACGGGACCCAGCCCCAGGGGAATTCCTCCTGCCCGGCTGGGATTGCTCCAACAAGGATTTCGCCTCCTCCTTCTTTGTTTTGTAATAGGGGAAGGGGCAACAGTAAGGCCCAAAAGAGGGGGCTGTTGAAGCATTCTGAATTTTTCTCAGTGATGCCCATTGTCCTCCTTCTGGGGTTCCAGTTCCTGGCTCACAGGCTCTTCCTTCCCACCCCAAGCTCTGTTCCAAGGCTGGGGGCTGTCTCCATTTGAGCCGCTGTTCCCTCCACTGCCCTGGCTGGCCAGGTCCAACTCCTATGACCTTCATTCCACCTCAGCCAGGGATGGCTGATCTCCCCACTCCTAACTCTTCTCCTTCCCTGGCGAGGAGTGCTGTGGCTCCTGTATCCATCCTGGAGGGCATCTCCCTCCTCACCATCTCACCCAATCAGGTCCCTGCCGCCCCATCTCCCCCACGGACCCCTCTTGGTCCCCACACCTCATCCGCTAGCAAAGCTTGTCCTGATGGCCCCTCTGCACTGGCCAGGCCACTCCTTCTCCCTAGCCGTCCACCTTTCACCCAGACAACGCCCTCATCTGCCAATTGCTCCCTCTGCCCGTTCTGAGCCCCCTCCGCCCAACTCCCAAGTGATCTCCTCTATTCTAGGGCTGGAGCTCAGAAAGGCTCCCCAGTGCCTCCGGAGCCCAGCCCGAAGCCCTGCCAAGCAGGGCTTCCCCAACTGATTGCACATCACTCTCACTCGATAGGACAGGCCGGGCGATTCCCACCATGTCTTTCCTGGTCTCCCCTCTGGGCTTTTGCCCAGGCTGTCGCCAATGCCCCAAATCCTTTCCCTCCCAACTTCAGCCTCCTGGCTCCCTTCAGAGTCAGCTCGGACGCCCTGGCTGCAGGAGAACTCTCCTGCTCCCTAAATGACCGTGCATTTCCCTTGGAGCCGCTCAGCTTGTATTTGTGCTTATCTACACTGGCCCCCCAGCAAGCTCCCTGAGGACCGGGACTGTTTCTTTTTTGTCCTTCTATCCCCAGCACCCAGGACGGTGCCTGGTATACAGTAGGTGTGTAAAAAATGCTCACTGAGCGACTGAGCCAACCCATGGGAAGCGTCAAGATCATCTGAAGAGTAGACAGAGAGCGGGGAGGAGGGTCCCAGGCAGAGCCCTGGAGACGCCCCCACTTAGTGGGCAGGCCGGAGGATGGCTATGTGTGACCGAGTGTTACACAAGTAGGAGGTCCAAGGAGGAGACAGAGGGTGGGCCTGGCCAAAGGGAAGGGTCCCCTCTAAGGAGAGCCTGGAGGAGGTGCAGGGGCTCTGGGATGGCCTCCATCAACAAAGCAGCCATCGATCAGCAAGAGCCCAGCTAGCCCTCCCTCCTCTGCACCGAGCACAGGGGACCCAGGGGCAAAAAGAGAAGGGCAGCTCCCCGTCCTCAAGGAGCTCCCGTTCCTTCAGGGAGCACTGTGTGCACATGCGGAGGGGAAAGACTCAGGAAGCACTCTGTCTCCCCGGGGGGCGCGCCTGCCAGGCACAAAACGCAGCAGGACAAGGGGCAGAGGGGTCAAGGCCCAAGCAATGGAGGCTGGGAGAAAAGACAGGAAGGGCTGGAGAGCTCCATGAGGTCAAATGGCCTAGACGGTCAACCTGGAAGCCGGGCGCAGGCTGGCAGAAATGAGAAGGACAGGCCACCAAGGAAGGCAGCCCAGCAGGAGCCCGCGGGAAACAAAGGGGATACTCGGCAAGACGTCAGGCCCAGCAACAGTGAGAGGCCGGAACCACAGAACCCCAAGCCCCAGCCCCCAGGAGAGAGGTGGGAAGGGCTCCAAAGGTACCTTTGCTCAGGACCAAGCGGGAGGAAGGGAGGGAGTGGGGGGGAAGGGAAGGTCAGAGGAGTTTTAAGAAGGAAGGGGGGGGGGTTTGCTAGCCATGCAGTGACTGCAACTGCAGGGTATCAGGATGGCCACTCCCTTAAACCCCTCAGTCCCCCCAGAGCTTCCTCAGTTTTGACTCTGGATAACTGTCCCATCCCCCAGACCCTGCAGATCCCCCCCACCCCCCATCAGATGCTCCCTCAAACCCATCTGACCTGATCAACAGCTTGTCCAGGGGCTTCTGCAGGACTATCAGGCAGGGCCGATCGGACAGGGTGGGCTGAGGCACGAGGAGCGGGGGGGACTTGGAGGGGGAGCTGCCTGCCCCCAGGCCTTTCCGCTTCACCTTGGGGGTGGCCTCCTTGCTCTGTACCCGATGGGGGAAGCGCAGCTTCAGAATCTCCTCCCGCAGCTCATCCACGATCTGGGAGCGCAAACCCAGGAACAAAGAAGGGTCACACCTTTATCCCTCGGTGATGCCCAGGGGATTGGGGAGCTCTAGGGCTGGCTGAAAGGCACTGAGTCCGACCCCTTCATTTTACAGATCAAGAAACTGAGGCCAGAGAGAAGGAAGGCAACGAGAGGGGTTAAGTGGCAGAGCCAGGATGCCAGCCCAACTCAGCTACTTCCAGATCCTACGGGTGGCTCTTGCCTCCCCTGGACACATGGAATGGAGAGAGGGGGCCTCCATTCAGCCAGACCCTTTGTGGGGGTGGAGAAGAAGCAAAGGGAGAGAGGGGCAAGTGTCTTCTCCCACCTCCCTGGGCCCCTGCCACCCATTCAAGAATAGGAAAGGGGAGGGGAGACACTGCCTTCCCAGGAGAGTTCCCAAGGGCGGGCTTATGGAACTGTATTCCAACCCAATCAATCACCCAGACCCCGTGACCTCACCTTGTTGCGTAATTGGGCTGGTGTGCCAATGGGGAAGCCAAGTCTGAGCACCATGCACGGAGCTTTGGAGATGATTCGGACCATGTAGAAGGAGGAAGGGGGCAGGTCTGGGGTGCTAAGGAGACATGGAGGTCAGCAAGGGTCAGGTAAATATGGGGTCAGGTGAGGGAAGGTAGGAAAGATCCAAGTGCCACATGGGAAAGAGAAATGAAAGAGTGAGGCTGCGGCTGAGAGACTTAAAGGCGCTCAGCAGCAAAAGGGCAGGGTCAGCAGGCAGCGCGCCATGTAGCAAGGACCCTCTCAATAGCACATGAAGGTGGCTCAGGGCCGGCTCTTCACCTCACAACAGTACTTGGTCTGCCACATATACAGAGACACAGATGCCCCCCCATATATATATATACACAACCCCCCCCCACACACACACATATACACACACACACACATGTACACACTGTCCTCCCCTTCACACAATCCTTCCCCCCATCCACATGCTTATCTGTTTGCTCTCTGGGTCACCTCTAGGGTATCACGGAAAACCTGAGAGCTTGACCTTGGAGGTCTTTCCCTCCTCCAGCTCCGTTGCAGACTGACCTCTTGGTGCCCTCACAACTATGAGCACTCCCAGCAAAGATTTCCTTGCCGTCCACTCTTGGTGGCTTGTCCAGTCTTTTCTTCTTTAGTGTCAGGTCTCCCTCCTCTGAGAAGACTTAGGATTCAAGTGTGGCTGCTCCGATGTCCTCCATGAGGAGGCTGGTGAAAATCACTTTGGCAGATCTCTTGCTGCTCTTTTCTCCCTCCTCTGACCTTTGCTCAGTTTTCCCCACCAGGCTTCTCCTCTCTAATTCAAGATTTTCTCACAAACACACCATCTTGACGTTCCATCGTCTTCCGGCGCTCTTGCCAACCTGAGTCCGAATAAGGCACACTCCGTCCAGAAACACAGTCCGTGCAGGGCTTCCAGTGCCACGGTGAGGGCCAGTTTCTCTCATCATGTTAAGGTCGGGAACGTTTTTAATCCTTTTCTTGGGACTTTGTCCCTTGTGTATTTCTGGGTTTCTCAGGTCTCTTCTTTCTCTATGGCTACTCTCTAGACTCTCACTCAGGGCATTAGACACAGGCAGTCTTCTCCCTTTCACCTTTTTAGTTTAAAGGCCTTTTGATTTTCCAGATACTTGGCAAATGTGCTCTGCCCAGCCTTTGCTAAAGGCATTCCACTTCTGGCCATGAATCTTCATCGCCATATTTTAAACCATGGCTCAGCCAAATCCCAATGGTGAGGAGCATCTTCGTAATCAGCTGTTCTCCTTCTAAATTACTTTCTCCCTTTTTCGTTCCCACACCTTCAATGAGTAGCAGTGATGGAAACCAACCTGTGCCCCCAGTATTCAGTTTCTTCCCTAAGGCTTAGTAATCACTGGCAGTATATTGTAGGTTTCTCCTGGAATTGTGACCTGTGCCCAAGTGAACTAGCTGGCTTGTGTGCTTAGTGACTATATGACTAAGTCTTGGAGGGTCTCCATCTTGAACTGAGGAAAACAAAGTCTCTTAAGTCTCTTCACTAAGGCAGAAATACAAACACTGCACACCTGATACAAATCACTGCACAACTTTACCTACTGTCCATGAGGACTGAAATTTTGCAGGGAGCTAGGAGGCAAATGGGTAGAGTGACAGAGAGATTTCATGTCACCTGCTTTCCAGGACTGTTGTGAGGATTAATGAGATAACACGGAGAAGGACTTTGCCCACTTTAATACACTCCATTAATGTTGGCTATTATTTCAGTCTTGTTCTTTTGAATTACAACTCAATCTAAGCAACTGGTGAGAACTTCAAGACCAATTAGGCATTTTAATAACTTGTCAGCCTTCCCCAATTTCATTAGGACATTACGCTTCTTCCAGGCCCAGCCACTTTCCTGTTTTTACCAATCTGCCTCATCCACCAAATCGCTGGGCCTATTTAACTTCCCTTTCTTCCTGTACCCTGCCAATAGCCTTCTCCTCTTCACTCTTGAGTCTTCTGGCTTTACATTTTACATCCTCTTTAGTTGTCCTTAATCTCAGCCCTTTTTCTTTTTTTTTTTTTATTAAAGCTTTTTATTTGTATAACATATGTATGGGTAGTTCCCCAGCATTGATCTTTACAAAGCTTTCCATTACAAATTTTACCCCCAGTCCCCTCCCCTCCCCTAGATGGCAGGAAGTCCACTACATGTTAATAATGTAATAATAGTTGACAAGTTGTGCAAGAAAAATCCTATCTACAAGAAAAAAAAGAAAACCAGAGAAAGGCAACACAATGCAAGCAAACATCAATAGAGATCTCAGCCCTTTTTCAAAAGGTCAATTCTGGATCTAGAGACGGCTTAAGTTAAAATTTTATTCCTTTTCTCCTCCCCAGATCCAAACCCTGTCCTACTTCACTAGTCCAAACGCTCTAGTTTCAACAGGATGATCTCCTGTTTAGTTCCTGAACTAAAAAAAAAGTTCCTCCTTTCTTCTTTTTTTGACAAAAGCCAGATTTAGACTCCAAAATGTGGATTCAGAAGATGCAAATGTTGTCCAAGTTTCCTAATTCAGCCTCCTTCCCATAGACATAAACCCAACTTTGTGACCTTGACTCCAGCCTCCATTGTTTTGGACACACAGACACAGACACAGATACACACACGTACACTGTCCTCAACATACCTGTGCAGCAGCTTGACATATGAGTAACCCTCCACGAGCACGAAACTACTCCAGTCCCGGAGAAGAGAAGTCAATGCTGAATGGGAAATGCGGCACTGGATGGTGCTGTAGCGTCCATTACTCCCTGGTGTGTGCAGGTGTTTGGGGACTGGCCTAGGAAGAGACCCAAGGTCTTGACACCACTGGGACAGATGTGAGGGAGATGTCCCCGATTAGGGCCTACCTCTTCTCTCTCATCTCTAAGTGTCTTCTGGACATTTCAAATGGGATATCCTTATAGACATCTCAAACTCACCCTGCCCAAAAGAGACTGTCCTCCCCCAACACCTAGCCCACTTCCAAAGGGCCCATTTCTGTCAGACTCTCTCCTCCTCCCAGTCACTCAGGCTCACAAACTGGGTGCCATCCCCAATGCTCCCTCACGTCTCACAGCCAATCTGTCACCAAGTCTTGCAGATTCCACCTCCTCACCATCTCTCCCATCTGTCCCTTCTCTCCAGCCACACCACAGTCACCTTGGGGTGGTCCCTCATCTCCTCTAGCCTCCAGCCTCTCGAACCCATTCTTCACCCATTTGCCATGATTTTCTAAACCTCAGGACTGACCCAGCCAAGAAACTCCTCATTGCAAACACCACTTAATGCCGAGAGCCTTGCCTAACCTGGCTCCGGCCCATTTTGCTGGCCTGCTTGCTGATTGTCCAGACGTGCAAAGAAGCAGTGTCTCTGAGATGTGGCCCTCCCCC